>VZRX01008017.1:0-32795 GCA_013398075.1 Notiomystis cincta | reverse complement strand
CGGCGGGGGGGCGCGCAGCCCCCGGGCGGCGGGCGTCCTCCTCCGGCCGGCAGTGACCGCCCCGGCCCCGCTCCTGCCTGCTCGCCATGCCTGCCCCCGCCCGCCTCTCGCCGAGCACGGTGCCGCGGAAGGGCGAGGGGAGCCGCCGCCCTGTCACTCCCTGAGCCAGCCGCCGCCTCACCGGAGGAGCCCCGTGTCTGACGGGCACGGCGCAGCTCCGCAGCTCGCTGCGCCGGGAAGGCTGTGGGCACCGCGCACCTCCCCACAGGTAAGCGGCGAGGCGAGTGGGGGTGCGCCTGGTCGGGGTCCACCTCTCGCCCCCGAACTTTAACGCGCCCGCAGCCGCCACCTCTCCTCGGGAGCGGAGGGGATGCTCCCTGCGCGTTCCTGCCGGCGCTGCCTGGGGGCACCGGGAGACGCGCCCCTGCCCTCGGCGGCGAGGGGCAGGGAGGGAGCGGCACGGGTGGGTGGGTTTTTCCCTGCCAGAAATGGACTTTCTGCCTCCCGAACGGAGCGGGCTGGCGTGCCGGCGGCTGCCGCGCTCCGCGCAGCTGCTACACACCCTCTTTTGTCTGCGCTTGGGTCCGAAATACTTCAGTGCTGCCGTCGCCTGCCCCGATGGTCGGGATCCCCGCTCGACCCTGCCCCGCCGGGGGCTGTCCCCGGGCTGCGCCCCCCGTGCCGCTCCCGACCCGGCGAGTTGCTCCATTGCCTTTATTTTTTCAGGAGCTGGGCTTTCCTTAACCTTTGTTTGCGGGGAAAATGGTGGTGTGGTGGTTATCTGAAAGGATGAGAGACAGATGGGGATGACAAGGGGTTGCCCTATTGCCTTGCGTGCGAACATAACTCAGTGCTAAATAAATCGCTCACCGGGTAGACATAAGCTTACTGGTGAGGCAGACTTTGAAACAAAAGTACTGCGAACAGCTCGGGTGCATGGCAGATACTCCTGATATCCTACTAACATAAATATTGTTACTGTTTGCGCTTGAATTCAATACGTGTGCAGCTGTTGTGCCAATCTGCAATTGCAGCAGCTGTATCTACTTGACACTTAATAGTCTATTGTATGCAGTAGTTATGAGAAATAAATCGGGTTTTATTGTTCAAAGGAAAAAGTATCCAGACAAAAGTATTCCTTTAACGTGGCGTTTTGTGCAACATGAACTACAAAATAACCTGTAGCGATGTAGTGGACTTGCACTTCATAATGCTTTTAGGACATGAGGACTATATTGTTCAATAAAATTCTGTCAGCTAAGATTTTGTCTTCTGTGGCTTACCTTGATGCTAGATCAATACACTAGCAACTATTCTGTTATTTTTCCTCTAAGTAGATGGTGCATATAATCCATGTGATGGAAACCAAGTGTCTAGATAGGAAAAAGCAGTGCCTTTTTTTTTTTCCCCTTTTAGTGGTTTTGATGCTGCTTTGTAGAAAGTGTGGAAAAAAACCCCCAACATTTAAACCAGAAAATTATATTTCCATTGAATGTAACTGAAGTTCCTTAATGATGAAGCTAAAGGGTCATTCAAGTTTGGAATGGTTTAGTGTACTTTTGTTGCCAGGAAATGTACTTCTAGTTAAATACTTGTTAGAAGATAATCGTAAGATAATTTTTAGTAATTCAAAACATGAGTTACAATTAGATGTTTTGTCCTGAGAACAGAAAAACACCCTCATGGATAAAGATATGAGATACTTAACTAGTAATTTGGGGAATAAAATCATATATAATTTATATTTTGTTGGCATAGAAACATTTTATTTGTTGTTCCTTGGTTGGATTGCAACAATGATCCAAATGAAAGTTGGACTACTGATGCAATTGTTCAGCACGCTAGAATTATTTTATTCTATGTACAGAAATGGTTTTGCCCAATATAACCTCACTGGAATTCATTTTTATTGGAGCTTTGTAATCAGATTATAAAAAGTGGGCTGTTTGAATGTAATCCTGTGAAGTATGGACTAAGCAAGCCCTGCTCTAACAAAGGACTGAAAAGTTTGCTCCCTCTCAAGCAGGTATGCAGTTCCAGCTTCCATCCCTATTCACCTAAGGTCTGAGTTCATTGCACAAGGCAGTAGGTCCTGGTAACTTCAGTGAAACTCTTCTTAACTGTCTTAACTGCACTACTGGACCATCCCTGGAGCAAGCCCTCTCTGTGTGTTCTGTCTCCAGCCCTCTCAGTGTGTTCTGCCTCCACTTCCATGACTGCTGGCCCATGACACAAAATACCTGTGCCTATGCAGGTGCTCACCTCGGCCACATCTCATGGGTTGTATATTCTCCGTTGGCTCTCACCTCTCGGGGGTGAAAGGGGAAAATGCGAAGTCAAAATTGGTGAAGGAGTGGAGTACATCAATGCAACAGCAGGAGGAGACTTCTACTTCTTGTGCTCAGTGTATTTTAGGAGCCAGAAATCTGAAATGCTGAAAATCAGTGAAAACTCACACTAAAATTACTGAAACCAGACAAAGTTACAGTATACAATATATGAAACCTGGTTGTCACTAATAGTTTCCTATTTTTTAAGTTAACAGTAGAATCCTGTCAGTGTTGTCTGTAATAGTGGTAGAGAATGTAGTGGATGGGGAACTTTGTGTCCTAGCTAGTGATGATGCCTCAATTTGATTTGGTGCCATTGTGCTTTATAAAGAGATCAGTTACTTGTAATCTACATGTTTGATCTCATGGTACTGGAACAAAGGGGCAATTGCAAATAATTGTTTAGTGTACAAGACAGGGGAGTGCTGTAGGAAGACATGTGAAACATAGAAAGCATTAAGTGTCTGACACCAGTTTAGACATCTTAAAGTATTTCAGACCTCTGTATGAGGCTGGTAAACAGAGTCTAAGGAGAACACTTCTGGAAAAGGAGCTGAAAACCAGGTAGAATACTATTGTTCTGTGTAAAAGCCTTTAAGAAGACCAATCTATTCTCTGAAACCTTGTTAAAAATTCTGATGCTGCATGGTGATGGATATGGGAAGAAATCTCTTACTGTCAGGACTTAGGGAGGTCCATTCTCAGTGCCCATTTATCAGCAGACTCTTTGTATTGCTTTTTGTGCTGCTGCCTCTGAGTAACTCAAAGGTGCTAATGAATAGTTGAGGAGTTAAAACTCTTTTTGTTGCATATGCTTTCCAAGCCTACTGGAAGTAAATGGAAATTGTAGGCAGTGCTTGAGTTAGTGCTCTAGTTTTAGTTAGCACTTTAGTTTTACAGTAAAAATACTGTAAGGAAAAGTTTCTGTTTTTCTTCTTTACTGGGTGAAACATAAGAACTTGCTTAGCGAGAGATTGTGTGAGTTAAGTGGACTGTTGGTTGCACAGAAGGGTGAAATGCTGACAGCATCACTGAATTAAACTACTGAGCAGATGTTTTACACTGCTGTTGCTCTGCCCACTAGTTTTACTAGCTCCTCAGTGTCCACAGTTTGTGGAGTGTGTGAGAATAACCACTGTTCCAAACTTTCATGCTGAGGCTTCAGTCTAGCTCTAAAGCAAGATGATGTTACTCTATTCCATTATTAACCATTTCCACATCAGACAATTCAATACCAGGTGTATATATGTAACTGCTCTTCAGATA
Source organism: Notiomystis cincta (assembly GCA_013398075.1). Classification (NCBI taxonomy): domain Eukaryota; kingdom Metazoa; phylum Chordata; class Aves; order Passeriformes; family Notiomystidae; genus Notiomystis; species Notiomystis cincta. The sequence continues at coordinate 29,199 of VZRX01008017.1, read as the reverse complement.
GGTGAATCTTGCCAGAGGCAGCCCAAGTGATCTGATAACAGAACTTAGTACTGAAATACTGACATTATATTGATCTCTTAGTATAAATGAAACTATATTTTCCTTCTTGAACTTTCTGACATGATCACTGATTTTAAACTACATGATTCATAGGTGCTTTTTAAAACTCAAGTTTTTTTTTTTTTTTACACAGCTAGCCAAATCGAATGGATAACCTGTAGTACAGAGCAACTTGAAGCCTTTTATCTGTAGCAGTAGCAGAACATGTTAGTGTTAGTTTTAAAATGATTCTATGTCCAGAAGACCTGAGAAAGAAGGATGTTTATCCTCAGTAATTCCCTTTGTCCATCTGTGTTTCTAGTTGGGGAAAGTTATTGTTCCTTTTTCTGTATGTTTTAGTACCTAAATTGTGTGACAGGGTGGCAGAAAGCCACCTAACCTAAACTAGGCATCTGAGGAGCATTGCAAATGAGATGTAATGATACAGCAGAGATTTTCAGGAAAAAACAGACTTGTGGAAAATAAAGCAATAAACTACTTTTTTGTATAAAAGGTTCTGAAAAGTCTTGTGTGAAATGTAAATGTTTTTCACTTTACTCTGTTGTGCCTGTCTGTATCAACATCTTGTTATCACTGGTATTGTTCCTTTCGTTGGAAGTGTGACTATTTTTCTCCAATTGAAATAAGTAGAAACAAAGGAGATATTTCTCTAAATTGTCTTTTAATTTTTCCTCACTAAGCTGAATGATGAAACTCTTGCTGAATCAGAAAAAAACCAGGATTTTGTCACTAATGAAGAATGCTTTAGATACACACAATAAGTCAGATGTTAAAAATCTCAAGAGATGTAAAATATAGCATAGGTTACTTTTCATGGGAAGTAGTTTAAAGACGTAGAAGGAGAGGAGAAATCTCTTTTCATATGAAGTTGTTTTTTCTATTTGCTGTTTCACAGATACAGTTGGGCTGAGCATCCCAGTGGTTGTGGTTTTCAAACCTATTGATAAAAACTGCTGAAATTTGAGTCAGTTGAAACTACACTCATTCTGGCTATGAAATAGGAAGGACGTTTTTGACAAAGCACTGATAGAGTTGGGTGCTAATAGCCTATGAGTTCTGACAATTGGTTAGTTTCACTAAATTCTTTAAGTAGTAGAGGTTTGTGCTATGATACCTATGGATCCTGTAGTATTAGCTCAGAGAACGAATGTGATATCAAACCAAGTTTTTTTGAGCTTTTCAATAGTAGTCACACTACTTTTTTCAATAAAGGGGAAATTCCAAAAGTAATTTTAATTTCTGTCAATTTAAACCACCATAAAACCTCATTAATTAGAAGCCTGTTAGAAATGTCACTTATTATGTTAAGTTTGGTGTCATAGTGATAACAGTAAAATAGGGCTTTTTCATATTCTCCGTCTGAATGTGTCTGAATAAATTGCTCTGCTTATCTGTAATCAGTTGCACATTGTTGAAGAATGAGTTTCTATCTAGTTAATTTCATCACTTCCATTTTGCTATGTATTAAATGGAAAAAAAGTGCTATTATTTGTCCATCCATCTGGTGTAAAATTGTTGCTCAGAATCCTGGAGCTTTCTTTTTCCTTTGTGTCACTCCAAGTAACAAAGGCATATCACATATGGGATGTACATGTGAGATGGACAACTGATGTATTCCTTCATAAAGAGGGATGAAAGCAGCCTTGTGTGTTGGGGCAGCATTCTGCTGCAGCAAACAGGCTTTCCCAAGGGCTGTTCTTGGAGCACACAGAGTGTACATAACAGCTGCTCTAGCTGCTGTCTTTTGCATGATCTTGTGCTAGACCAACTTGGTGCATAAGGTGTGAGGCAGCCCTCTGCTCGGAAAGAGGGACACGCCCTGCAACTGCTTTCTAGAGACAGGGATGTCGTGGTGGGGTCAACTGAATAAACCAGATACAGGGCTTGAGATGTGGCAGAGGTGTGCTTCTTGATATGGATTATTGTGTATTTAACACTTGGCTTGTTTCACCTGAGGTGTGACTATTATTCTTGTAGGAAGGAGGAATTAGATGACAGAAAACAGACCAAAAAAACCCACCAAAAACCCACAGAAGGCAGCAGGAGAGGGAGAAGGGAAAGGGGGGCAAAGAGCAAAACACATAATGGAAATATTGAAGACAGAAAAAATACGAAGGCAAAAAAAGGATGAGATGCAATAAGCTGAATTTCTAAAGATAAATTATGGTACATCTAGTGTTATAAATGGAAAGAAACTCAAATAATGGAGATAATAGTAAGAATAAAAGATGCGGTGGTATTTCTTTTTTGAAGCATCTCATGGAAAATCAGACTGGAAAATGAAGAGATTAATTCTTGTCTTGCTGAGATGCATTTTAAATGAACTGTCTTTATTGTGTAGTAAGTAAAATGTTCTGCAAAAATGATGTTAAACACTTCTTCCAGAAGATACACTGTAAGTAAATCAGTTCAAACAGACATATGAAAGGAAAGGGAGCTATGAAGGGTAGTTTGCTTACAAAGATAGAAACTGCATTTTGAAGTACTTGAAAGTTAGGTGAACTGTTGTTTTCATTTGCAAGCAAACTTCTACTCCTAAACCCCAAAGTTATCCCCATGTTGATCTATGTAATTTGTCACTGTCTCACAGAAGACCAGTGAGCACATCCTTTCAAACACTGGGTAATTAACTGGCATTTATTGTGAATACTTAGCTACCCTACTTGCAGATTTTTCTTTCTGATATGTTTTTGCTCTATCTGTGTAAGAAACTGATGAAGCCAAGACCTGTTTTCTGGCCATGAGGTCAGCCAGAATGGTCTGGCTCTGTGTAGGTGTTAAACCATCTTTTAGGTGGTCATATCCAAATTGACTGTTTGGAAAGGGCTTCTGGCCTGAACCAGCTCAGTGCCTGAGATGGTGCTAGCTCACCTTGACCACAACTGTCCCTGGCATCCTTGTGCTAGTGTGAAAGAGACATGGTGGGTCCCACTACCTGTGCCAGGGGACACCAGACAGTACTGAGCATGAGATCCATGACTTGATAGAATGTTTTTCCATCTCAGTCAAAACTGTTACCACACACTTCTCTTAGATAGAAGTCTTATGTTAAGAACTATATTTGGAAGATATTGTCTGCTCTAATTATGTTAAAAGAAATCGGATGTCAGTTTGCTATCATGGTAGTAACTTCATTAATATGGAAAATGGAATTTGGAACATTGTTTGAATACACAAAATTTGTGGACTTGGTGGAAAAATATACTAGGACAGCAAGAGAGTGGCCACCTTGTGGCAAAGAAGGCCAACAGAATCCTGGGGTGCATTAGGAAGAGCATTCCCAGCAGGATGAGGGAGGTGATCCTGCCCCTCTGCTCAGCCCTGGTGAGGCCACACCTGGAGTGCTGTGTGCAGTTCTGGCCTCCTCAGTACCAGAGACAGGGAGCCCCTGAAGCAGGTCCAGTGGAGGGCTGTGAGGAGGACTGGGGGACTGGAGCATCTCTCTGATGAGGAAAGGCTGAGGGAGCTGGGCCTGTTCAGCCTCGAGAAGAGATGACTGGGAGGGGACTTGATCAATGTGTATAAATATCTAAGAGGGGATGCCAAGAGGATGGAACCGGGCTCTGCTTGGTGGTGCAAACCAGTAGGACAAGAGGCAATGGACAGAAACTGATGCACAGGAAGTTCTACCTGAGTATGAGGAAGAATTTCTTTACTGTGCAGTGACTGTGCTGGAATCAGGTGCCCAGAGAGGATATGGAGTCTCTTTCACTGGAGGTATTGAACAACTGTCTGGACACAATCCTCTGCCATGTTCTCTAGGATAACCCTGCTTGAGAAAGGAGGTTGGACCAGCTGACCTACTGTGATCACATCCAATTTGATTGATATTGTGACCATACTGGAAATGGATTACAAGAGATTTGCCAAACAAGCACAAAACTTACACACAAAATAAACATCTAGCTGACAGTTCCTTAATGCCACATTTATTTGCCTGGTAATAATAGCCTGTACAAAAATGACTTGCAGATATTAATAATAAACATCCAAAGGTCTAACAGACTCTTCTTGGGAAGTCCTGTCTTGCCTGTTAATACAGTTTATAGACTTCAGAGTACTAGAATCGCTTTGCATTAATTCAATGCCAAAGTGCTTTCCCCAAACCCTTCCTATGACCCCTGCAAAGTATTTGCTTTGCTCTTTGCCAGGAAGACATTTCTTCTCAAATTACTTTGCAGACGCCTATTCTGAATTTATTGCCATTCTTTTGCTAATTCAGTATTATTCTCCTAGGACATGGCCTCATTAAGTGGTGCCCATGGTGGAATATCTGCATACATTGCTGGAACATAGTTCAATAGACTATATTATATTAGACACGAGTCCAATTCAAGCCTGCAGCCAGTATGCATACCAATTAAATTACACACAGAAGTGTTAACTGATTAAGGACAAGCAATGTTGTGTTTTGCAGAATGCCAGTTTGTCATTTCTTTATTGTCTGACTGGCTGTGCAGTTGAAATGGTAATGAAAAGAGGTTATAGCTGAGGCCATAGTTCCTTTTTATTTAAGTTCTTAATCTTGTGAACTTGAAAATTCAGTTAGACTGGTGTTTGTTTGTTTGTTTTATCCCTGTGAAATTCGGAGATTATGACTAGATGGCTATATATATATATATATAATTCCTGTAAAAAAGGTAAGGTTATCCCAGAATCAGATTTAGACTATGAGAGGCTGAGCCCAGAGGAAGTAGTGTACCTTTCTGTTAATGTTTGGTTGTGCAGCTTTTATAGCATGCAAGTGCGTGATTATAAGTTAGGAAAATATTCTCCACTGAAAGGGGTTGACAAGCATTGTAAGAGGCTGCCAAGGGAAGTGGTTGAGTCACCATCCCTGGAGGTACTTAAAAAGCATGTAGATGTGGCATGTGTAGGGGCATGGTTTAGTGGTGGACTTGGAAACCAGTGCCAAGATAACGGTTGGACTCATGATCTCTGCAAACTTTTCCAATCCAAATGATCCTAGGACTTCATGAAATGTGATGGTTGTGGTTTTCCCTACTTTCTCCAAAGAATGTTAAGAGTACCTAATCTTTGCTTTTACAACCAGTTTTATCAGTGTGCATGTTACCAAGTGTTTACCCTGTGTTAAGGAAGGCAAAGTCCGAAGGAAGAATGTGGAGTAGAAAGTAGTCTGTGTGAGCCTTAGTCTCGGCAGTCCTTCCTTCCAGAGTTTGGATCTAGACTCAGGGAAAACTCTTTATGTCTTTTATAGAATATTCTAGTTGTTACTAGGCAAAATTTAATTCTGAGTAAGCTTTGCCATCTTGGTTTTCAGGTTTGCACTTAGAAGGTAATTTTCAGCTGAGAATATTGAGTACTTGGGAAATGGGCCTAACACATTGCTTAAAACTCCTTAAGAAGCCAAGATCAGCATCACCCTCGGGTTAAATATGGCTTTTTTAAACCTTGTGACTGAAGAGATGGGCTTCAGAATTCAATTTGGAGCTTTCTTTCCTAATCTAGCTATTCTCACAGTTGAAGGAGCATTTACCAGGGAAATGGGGAGGAAAAAAGAAAAAGGAAAACACGGAAGGTCTGCTACAGCAGACCGAATTCAGATGGGGAAAGGGAGAGAGTCTGGTTAAACCAGTCTGAAATCGAGAAGGCCCTTGGAGAGGGTGCTGATGTTATGGAAATTTGGATTGGAAGTTTTTTTAGAAGAGTCATGTGCTCTGAAATTAGTTGAGAATGTTGCCCTTCCAGCAGTGAGACTGTGCTTGGGAATACCCATGTTTCCAAAAGTATGTGGCTGAAACTCTTCTAGGACTCAGAGGCTTGTGGCTTCTCAGGTTAGAGCTGAAGCTTGAAGGTCTGGGTAATGTTTATTATATGGGTTCTTTGATTGCTTTATATTAATAGTCTCATTATTGTGCTTAATCACCTACATTTGATTCAGTTACAGGCATTCAGTAGCTGTGTGCTGTAGCAGAAAGCACACACAAACTGACACAGTTTATTATACTTTTGTAAAAAAAACTGTAGGTAAACAACTGTAGGTAAATTCTCACTCCTTGACAACTGCAGGACTGTGAATATAATAGTATCATGAAGGCAGAATGTAGATAGATCAGTAGTACTGCAACCACAAACATCAATTATTCTATAGTGACAAGACTAATTTTTGCAAATAATATCTTAGTCAAGCAGTAGGGAGGCTCTTATCTGAGTGACTGGAAGAAGTGAGTCTTACATAGTGTGGATAGAAGTATGTGTGGCATTAATATCATAACACTGCTTTCCCTCATGTTTTTCAGTAAATCCACAAAGAATGATGAGGCCAGGCATTTATTTGCATTTGCCGAGGTTAGCAATTTAGAAGAGAAAACTATGGTAGGAATAAAACTCAGGTCTTCAGCAATGACAGCAGAGGCTTTGGCACAGAGCAGTTAAAGGGCCCTAGAAACAGGGTCTGATCTGTTTTGCCTCCTGTTCTCCAGACACTCAGCTTAAAAGCTTCTGTTCAACAACTGCATTGCTCTGAGAGATTTGCCTCAGCATGGTCATATGTGTGTTTGTACTGCTTCTTGTCTCCCTTTTCACCACATTTCTGGTTTTAAACTGTGATGTACTGTGGCTAATGAGCTGTGGGTAGTGTATCCTGGGGGGATGTTCCGGCCACGCTCCAGCCCACACAACACCAGTTCACAAGTGGAAGGTAGACTGCAGGATCAGGTATTCACAGAGGTTGCTAAGATGAGCATGAGGTTCAGGTTTTCAAGATTTTTTATCTAGATCTTGAGGCAGTTTTTTCTTTCAAAAGCTGAGATTTTGAGCATGTAATCACATGGACCTTGAAGTTAAGGTGCTGGGCAGGTTTCTACAATTCCTGTGCCTAAAATCTCATCTTGATAGGAAATTACCTTCTGAGACAGAAACATCAATGAGTGGATGGGACAGAAAATGTCTACAGATCCTACTTTATATATTTCTTACTGTTTTAGATGCAGTGGAGTTTTCCCTTAAAAATAGAGTTTGAGATTTGGTCAAAACAATAGAAATGGTTGAAGAAGCATTTAAAATCACTTTCACATACGTCATGTGTAAAACCGTGTGGCCCTGATTAAGCAAGCTCATTGTGTGCAAAAGCTGTTGCTGAGCACAACTTGCTTTAAACAGATTTTTCAGAAGGATTATCAGTAATCATGATCAAACTGTAAAAACAGAAAATATGAGCCGCAGCAGAGATCTGAAAAAAAGACAGAGAAATGACCCTGGATTCCATCAAAACCCAAAAGATTATACAACTTCATGTTACAGCTTTGGGAGAATGATAAAATTGAAGTTGATGAATGGCTTCTGTTAATAATTTTATATTTGGCTTGTGTTTTAGTTTTCAGGATACTTTATTGTAAAACTTTTTTATTGCTCATGCTTGGTATGGATTTTGGTTTTTTTTTACAGAGACAGACTGCATATTTATAGTCCAGCAACTCTCCACATTCTGTCTGGATAGCAGTTTAAGGAGCATGGAAAAAGCAGGGCTATGTAGACAAGCTAGTATTGCATTATTTGAATGTTTGTCTGAATCTAATGTGGCTCTTCTGGCTGATATAACAGTAATTTCTGTTTTTTCTCAAGCAAACCTGCGTTTTCCATATATGAGTATGTGTATATATAAATCTTGGGACAAGAGTAGGGAGCTTGTGCAACTGTTGCTCCTCTCTTTGTTGAAAAAATATAATAAATCAGGCAGTGGATTTGCTTCATATGGAGGCTTGTAGACTCTACTTATGTTGTTTGCTTCAAAGAATGGCTATTCTTTGAATAGCACCTTAATGCTGTAGCCCTGCTTTATGTTGTGAACCCAAGCCACTCCTCTATTGTACAGATGTAGACAAGATACCAGAGTGTAGTGAAACTTTTAAGAATCTTATGGACATGGTGTTACATGTAAGATGTGATAACTGCTGACCAACTCTGATCCTCTGTGAAACAGTCCTTTAAATCCTTCAGGTTTTTGTGTCCATGCAATGCTCTCTCCTCTCTTTGTAGTGTAGGAGATCCATCCTATCCTCCTTTACTTCACATCTCCTGTTTTGCTTTTCCTATGTCAGAGCAGCAAATGCTCCAGGAATCAAATGGTAATTCAGCTTTACTTATATCTAGGGTGCACACAGCTAGGAGCTGCATACTGGACCACTGAATGACTCCTTCAAAGCTAATTTTTAGAGTTGTATAAATTAAACAGGTCAGCAAAGACATAAGAATTTAGATTCACTGCTATTGTTATATTTTGCATCAGTATAAATCCTTGATTTTAATGGAAGTTTTAATATATGTCACAAAACTGGTGGAGGCTTAGATATTACAGATTGAGTATTGGATGATGGCAGTCAGAAATTGTCTTTTCCTGCTGTGAGTTCAAGAACACTGTAAAAAGATTGAATTATTCTTGTTTGGTTACTGTTTTTCTGGGAGTGTCTTGAGATCCTGGCTCTGTGAAGTCACAGGCAGATTTCTTATGTATTTCAACAAGGTTAGGATTTCATTCAGTATGTTAGGTAGTTGTGAGCCTATTGCTGGTTCCTACATGGCCCAGAAATGTCAAAAATGTTTTCTGTGAATTATACCTTTATTACACAAGCGAGCCAAAACAGCTCTCAGCAGCTAGAAGTGTTTTAGTTCAAAGCCATGACAATCAGTTTCTGCTAATAAGCTGCCATCCTGGGAAACCCCCAAAGCATTCCAGAATGTGTTTTCTTCAAAGATGACACTCTAGTTTATCTAAGCCATGTTAAGGTGGCCTTTTTTGTTGTTGTTGTCTTAATGTCCCTGAATATATGCTTTTATCAGCTTCATTTTAAAATGTCTGTGTTCTGAATTTCTAAATGATATGTGCAACATGCCTGATTGAAAGTTCAGATTTGGAGGGAGATATTTTTTCCATTTAATTTCTTTCATTATAATAGAATATTCTGAACCATATGATAGGTAATTAAGTTAATCAAGATATTAAGAAGATGTTTGGTTTTCTTATTAGTGATATTCAAACTATTAATGGTGACATAATAGGGAAGATGGCTCTTTACATCCAGGAGAAACACTTTTTAGAGAACTTCTAGAAATGCCTTAACACAGGTACTGAATACTTTCTGTGGCCAGTAAATTTCAGGAGGTAATATGTTAATTCTGCAAAAAAAAGTGACCATTCACGAAAGTCCATATACTTAATTTCAAAAATAGTAGTAAAATTTAGGTAACATTTACATCCCAGTGTGCTTGAGCAGTTAAGATTGGAGTTACAGGAAGGGTTATATAGATGTGTTGAGAACTTAATTTCTTCCTTAGGGTTCTGCAACCCCATTTCCTGGGGTTGGAAACACTAATTTTCTGTGATCTGACCTGCTGCTTTCTGTGACATAAGGCTGTGAGAGTAAGAGGTCTATGCCTAATAAAGCTCCTCTCAGAATACACTCTGATAGCTATTGGCTGCATTTTGGAGAAAACCTATTAAGTTCTTTCATCTACTCAGCAGTATTCATTGATCCAGAAAAAAAGCTTCCTCCCAGGTTCAGATGTGAAAAGAAGTGACTGAGTGTGCACGCTTCCATTGACACACAGTCTCTGGGGACTGAACTGCCAGGCTGAGGTCTTCATTTTCTCTGCCACAGGTCAGAGTTTCAGCAGCTGCCAAGGCAGATTTGGGCTGCTGTGAATACTGGTGTTTGTGATTCATTAGGCTTGAAGTGCCTTGTTGTATGAAAAGGGGTAAGAGCAGACAGTTGCCTAAGTGGTGTAAAAGCTGTTGCATTCCTGTGCTGGAGAATTTGTATGGTTGCTGTAATTGAAACATCAGTATTAAATCTGTAGTGTATATCTGAGCTGTTTCAAATGCAGAGTTGTACAGCTGAACTTTATACAACAGTATCTACAAATAATATATTCAGATCACAATTGTCTTGTTGTGGAATCACAGGAGTAAGAATCTTGTCAATGAGGGGTTTGTTCCTGGCTTTGGCCTCTGCCTTTGGACAGCTTGTCTGACCCTGCCTTCCCAGAAATGCATAGACACCTTGTTCCCATGTTATTTTCATCCCTTTGGAGAATATGATCTTTAGTGTCTTTTCCTTCAGTTTGCCTGGCTGCAAAATGGGGATACTGCTGTAGGAAGTTTGCCACTCTTATACACCCATGAGAAGTTCTTGAGACATTTGAATGAATGGTGCTTTGCAAGATCAAATCAGTATTATATACCATGAGTAGAAGGAGCTCTGTGAATGTTGGTACCTGAGCAGATCATTAATCCTAGAAGATGTCATGAACCAAAATGTATTGGAAATCAAAATATTGAAACTGCAGATAAAATGACAATTGAAATTGGAAGCATTTCTAACAGTGAAGATAATTCAGTATCCCCTAAGACCTGAGTTGTCTCTATTAAAATCAAGCCTATCTCTCTGAGATAAGTAATCCATGGAGGAGTTATAGACTTGATACATAAATCAAAACTGAATTTCCTTGGTTATGTATGCAGAAGAGAATGATCTTTTTTGGCCTAAAATGTCCATGCATTTACATATTTTTTTGGCCAAACAGTCAGTCGTAAGTTTGTAGCTAAATAGTGCTTTTCTCTAGAGGGATTTAAATTCCATCAAAGATATTATTTTGAACTGTATAATGTAATCTTGTTATGTAGACAAACATAATGGCCCAGCTGTTTATTTTAGGCAGCTCTCTCTTTGGATAAACACATGTTGGACATACTGTGGCTCTCCAGCATGCACCTCTTTGGATAAAGTTTATATTCACAAGCTGAATGTAGTGAGTGAAACAAATGTATCTAAGTAGAAGCAAAATTCTGCAGGCACTTCATGCCTCTAATGCATTGTTTGTGTTTGGCAGAAGTAGGATTGGTGTTGGTAAGCCTGTCAAACAAAATTCAGTACCTTTGGTGATGCCTGAGCTAATACAGCACTGAACATGATGTTTATTGGATGTGTGCTTCAGATATTTCCATGTAGGATGGGATAATTGACACAAACTCTGTAAGCAGAGGGGCAGCTGTCATGCCACGAGTTGTAAGGAGCAAGGTTTACTGTACAATGTGGCATACAAGCAATTTGGTAATATTCTTCATCATTTGAACAAAGACTTGAATCACGTGTCATACACGACACACGTGGCTAAATCATTTCCACATTTCAGAACGGTTTCTCAGTTGAAATAACAGTCTTTCTTTTTTCTTCCTTTGCAGCTTATCAGTGTGAATTGCATATGTGATCTAGCTTTGGAGTTAATGATGGAGGTTTTTTCAGCCTGTGATTTAAGAATATGTGATTTTGGTTGATATGCATGTAAGAATGAGTCTGAACACTTTGGGGTGAGGTGGCTGGACAGAGATAGATACCTAGAGTTTGAGCTATTTTAGATGTGAAGCAGTCTATAGACACCTTCACTGACTGTGGAGATGAGGTTCACTATCTAACACTTCTGTGAAGGTTGTGACTTCTGCCCTGTCAAATTCCCTGCCTGAATTCCTGGTTGGGCATTGGCTCAGCAGTTCATCAGGAAAGCCTGAGCCTTACCTCTGGGAATTGAAGGAACAATAGCTGAAAGTTTGACATTCCTTTTTTTTGTCTTAAAATACCTTATTAGTGGAATATAAATTTTTTCATGACCAGTGTTGCCTAATATTGCAAGAAGTTTATCAGGGCTACCTATCCAATAGATTTTTGACAGATGGAACATCATGTGTGATCTTGGTATTAATTCTGTGTCCAGGGTTGACTTCTGACTATCTGGAGACATCTGCCAGTAAGAGGCAGTAATTAACTGCTTTGTGTTGTTTAGAAAATGGTATTGGTCAGAAAAGCAGTTGGTTGCTAATGCTGGAGCCATTGTATGACTAATTGCCAGGCTAACTTAGAATGAAATAAATCTGTGATTAAATATTTAAGGATATATTTTGTCATCATGGTATTTAGTGACAGACCTTTTGGGCGACAAGGTCCTATATTTCCATGAGATTTTGGGGACAAGTCTGACTGGGAAGACAGGGAGACACCCTCTCTACTATGGGGCTAAATGAGAAGTTTGCCTTGGAGGGGAGGATAGCACCTGCAGGACGGTCAGCAAGGATGCTCTTTCTTTCACTGGGAAAATTGCCCTTTTTGCCAGCAAAAAGGGCACCTTCGATATCTCCGTTCTTGGAAGGGCACCCAAGAGGAAGAAGTGTCACTGTAGAACTGCCTTTCCTCCTTCTTACAGGAAGGCAGCTCCTGTTGGCTGAGTCTCAGTTAGTCTTGTCCACTTTTAAGCTTCAAGTGTGGGATTTGGAGATCCTGTGCAAGGAAATGATGGGCACAGATCATATTTTTGAAAGAAAGGCACTACAGCATTTGTGTTTTGTTCTTGGTGAGGTGTTGGACTGCCACACTGGTAGATCTGAGAGAAGGAAGGTTAGACACAGCAGTTTTTCCCAAACAGAAATAAAATAGGTGGTCTGGCTATCTATGAATGAAATATGATTTTTAAACATACTTAATCCCTCTAGTATTTCATGCAAATGCTATCTCAAATAACCAGTGTAAGGAGGAATCCATATTTTCATAAGCAAAATAATGCTTTGGCTGTTTTAACAAAGAAGGTAAAAATTACCAAACATGCTGTTGATGAAGAAATTGGTTTGGCTTGTTTATGGGATAATTGAGAAGTTGAAGAAGTTTGCAGTAGCACCTACTGAGAATACTATGGAGAATTACTGTGTTGCTTGTGTGTTTGCAAGGTTAGACCAAAATGTGGGTAAGATTTCTCACTTCATTCATGTCACAAAGCAACTCATGATGTGGTGGTCTCAAAGAATCATTGAGAGTTTGACTGTTAATTTCAGTGGAACCAGGATTTTATATGCATAATTAAATAACATAAATATCTTTTTTGTTCTAAAATTCTCATATGCTACCTAAAACTCTTGGACTTCAACAAATCCTTTGTATTTGCAGAGTCTAGAACTGGGCTCAAAGTCTTATTTTCATGTAAACTATGTTATTGCCCAGATTCATAACTTAATATGGTTGTGCAATTCTTTCTGACTTACTCTTTATTACAAAAAAACTCATTTATATGAGAAAGATTGACAGAATAATATATGGAATATTCAGAGTTATCCCTATTCTTAAATACGGTATCTTGTTTAATAGTAAAGAGCTGAGGTGTTAATCTGCAAAATCTATATTGCATAAATAAAGGTTTCATGATATATTTTTCTTTAAATGATATTTTACAATTTTGCACAGAATAGATCATTATTCATTTTATGTGTGTGTGTGTATCGTGTTCTTTCATGCTCCTGTAGAGCCTGAATGGATCACAGAACTCATGTCCCAGTTATACCAACAATCAGCATAGAATTTATATGTGTGTAACAAGTTTCAGATTTTCGAATAAACCATTAAAAATATGGATGTCACTGTTGCTTTTATTTTCCCTCTGTCTCATTTAGCAGTCAAGCAACCGGTTTTTGGTGAAGTTTTCACAAAAACATGAGATACAGTTCCATAAAAGGCCTAAGCTATTAAATTCTGGCAAAATGACAAAGAAGAATTTACAAAAAGAACAACCAGGTAATTTGTAACTTGGCATTCTAAATGGACTTTGGGAAAGGAAACTATTTCCTTGCAATGATACAGAATACAGTGTATCACAGGAAAGAAGAGGGGCATGACTATTTACAATAGTGATCTTATAAATTCTTGTGGTGGGTGACAGAATCAGCTGGAACTGCTGGGCCCGGTTCTGTCAAGCCATCATGTTTCATTCTTGTATGCAGTTTTCCACATTGTAAATTAGAGGCTCAGATTATCTTTTAAAGCAAAGTATTTGGAAATAATTTAGTACTACAGCTATCTAGTTAGTTCTAAATTTCATCTTTCCTGCAAACCAAAGGGTCAGTGCAGAGTGAGGTACAAGGAGAGTACTGAGGAAGCTCAGTATCTTTGGTGGAGAATCTTGAAAAATACCAGTAGAGAAAACTCAAGAAGTGCAAAAGAATGACAGATTTTCATAACCATTTCTTCAATATAAGGCTTAGGGAAAGAAAGGTGAGTCATACTTTAGATGCATTTTTTTTTCCTCAGTGAACTATGGGAGGTTTCATTATGCTCAGTTTGACTTTAACTGCAAAAGCTCTTCATCTGGAGTATATCTGACTGTAGTGATTGTTAGCAATGATTGCATTTTAGATTGACTGCTGATGGCAGAGAAAGTGGGAGATTTTACAGAAAGGACATCAAGCAGCCTTAGTATGTAGACATACAAGTTTTTCATAGTGATTAAAAAATACACATTCATGGCCTACTTTTATGTAAGTTTACTGAAAATCTAAGAATTTATATTATAGCACATGATTTAAGTATTTTGACAGTTGTATACTCTAGTCCATCATTTGTCTATTAGTGAATGACAAGTCTTTGTAGTGAGAGACACTTTAATTCAGTACACTTCTCCAGAATCTACTGGAAATGATTTGATGTCAAATCATTATAAAATAGTAAGTGGTCTGCAGTGGACCTTTCATAAATATCTTCCCCTAGAACTGTGCATCTCATATTCCAGTTAATCATAAGTGTTCATTAGAAATTGGGCTCTGTCAGACACACACACAGTTATGCTAAAAGATAGCTCAGTTTGGATGGATGGGAGAAAAAGAAGCACTGTCTCTCAAAATATGGGGACAGACATGAGGAGCAATTTTGTCTTATACTCACTCGCGGATGCACTTCCTCAGACAAACGCAATCCTTGGTCCCAGTGCCTGAAGGGCAGGGCTATTAGATTTCCTGAGAGCCCTTCAGCTAATAATGAGCTGTTCAACACAAAGTTGATGTATCTGCACATTGCAGTGTCAGTGATTTTGTTACCTGCTTAACCTGCACCAGGGCATCTGGGGAAAACAGCACCCCTGCAAAAAGAAATAGAAAAGTGATGTTGCACCCAAGGCAGGAGGATGTGCTTCTCTGCTTTCAAGGCCCAAGCAAGCACATGGCCTGGTGATTTGTTTTGGATTTTGTTGTCTGTAGCTCAGATCTCAGTTTACTGCACTTGGTTGCATGGTGTTGGTATGCCCAGTGGCTGCAGTTCTGGCTGATCATAAAAGGGAAAGAGACTCTTTATGGTCTGCACAGAAGATCCTGAGTGTCTGTTCAAAGGCTGGGCAACAAAGAGTATCTAATGATTGTTGTAAAAGTGCTGTTGATGTTGTAAAAGCAAATATTTAATAATACATGCTGGATTTATCTCTAACCCCATCTTGTTTTATCTGAAAGTAATAATTTTGTCGTTTTTTTTTTTTTTGCTGAAAGCTCCACATTCACTGAATATTAGTACATCTTTACTAAAATACATGTGCACTATCCATTAGTATGTGTATACTGAACAAAAAAATACATTTTATTTCTTTTTACATCTGTAAAACCTACACACTGTGCATTTACACCATACATTAATTCAATTCAGCTTCTTGATGATTTAAGGGTACTAATTATTATGATTTATCTTAACTAAAAATCTCTCCAGTGCTGTCCTGAGTAAAACTCTTAAGGTCGTGGAACAAATGAGTGACTTACGAAATAAAAGATGAAGAGAAGTATAGAGAGCTAAGGAGACCAGTGAGAATCTAAAGTGAGTTGATATTTCCATACAATCCTTATTCTCTCTATAATGGAGTCTTGTTCTACTTGGTTACATACTTTTTTTTTTTCATATGGTCTACTTTATACTGAACACACACAGTGGACTTCAGTCCTTGCTTTGTCATAAGGTTGCTTTGGATAAACCAAGTGTTTGTCACTCTGAAACAGCTTTTGAAGGAAGATGAGGCAATGGTAGGCATTATCTATAAATGTCAGAATCTCATTCTGATATCAGCATCTTAGAGTGGCCTTGATAAAAGTGAGTTTTCCTGGTTCCTCTGTGGAAGTGAGGAAGTAACCAACCCTTGTTTCTCGGATGTGAACACGTGTGGTAACATACTGACAAGTCAATCTAGCACAGAGACACCAGGCTTTGTTTCAAGGGAACGCTGGGAGCAAGCCAAAATCAGGCTTTTGGAGTACAGGAGCATATGACAGGCCTAGATTAAAAAGATATTCAGAGAAAATATTTTTCTCTGTGGTCATACCATACTTAACTGCAGTCAGCTTCCTGAGCATGAAAATACACTGCTGAATGCACCTTTCAATTAATTTTAATATGAACAACTCCTCAGGATAATTGATGCACTGTAATAGAAAATTAAAATCTAGGGGAAGTTCAGGGGAGCGAAGGTAATATTACATTTGCTGGAAGCATAGACACAGATGTGCCTGCAGGAAAGAAGAGCCTTGTTCTCTCCAGTCACCAGTTAGGTGAGGCAAAGGCAATTTTTTAATTGAACTTACTAGGAAAATAGGAAGTATAAAGAGGCAAGGAAAATTAGTACACTGAAGGTGTAACAGGGGAAGTGCTGATCTCTTCCCTCTGGTGCCCAGTGATAGGACCTGAGGCAATGGCCTGAAGCTGAGTCAGAGGAGGTTTAGGCTGGATATTAGGAAGAGATTCTTCACCCAGAGGATGGTTAGGAATGGGAACAGGCTCCCCAGGTGAGTGGTCACAGCACCAAGCCTGACAGAGTTCAAGAACTGTTTGTACAACGCTCTCAGGCATTGTGTGACTCTTGGGGATGGTGCTGTGCAGGGCCAGGAGCTGGACTCAATAATCCTTGTGGGTCCCTTCCAACTCAGGGTATTCTATGATTCTCTTTAGAGATGTGGACTACTGTGTTGTATTTTTATAGTCTGTGATGCTGAAAGGAGCTCATAGGTGCTGGTTTTTACTGTGAATGTTACTGCTGCTAAAATCTTAAGAGCTGAACTATTTTCATAAACTAAAAATGGAAGAAATTTTACACAGCAGGACTACTTATAAAAATATTTTTTCCACTTTTTGGCCATGTGTCTCCTATTAATTCCTTATGGTTAGTCAAAGTGTCATTCCTACAAATAAACTAAAATATAAGCTTAGAAAATCATATTGCTCTTTGATAAGCAAAACCACATGAAATTACACATATGATTAGATCTGCCAGTTTCTGTGGAATGACAATTTTTCTCTAACTGCCAAGCAGCAAAATAAAAAGCTATGGTACTCTGGCCTCAGCTCTGCAAATTTTTGCCAGATTTGGCAGCCATTTGTTACATGAAAAATCACACTGATTTTAGTAGAGGGAATTCCAGGATTTAGGTGCATTAAAGGCATTTTATTTCTGAACAAATTCTTCATCCAGCTTGTAAGATTATGATGCTATTTTGCATACAAGATGCAATAACTCTGATAAATTTGCTGTAAAATTTTTGTGATTCTGAAATTAAGAAGAAAGTGCAGATAAGCAGATGTTTACAAATCAGGTTGTCTGTAGAAGTTTATGTTAAATTTATAAACATAAAGCATACTTCTGTCGCTATAGAAATAACAATTTAAGTTCCCATAATTCCTGTGGGTACATTAAAATCAATCTTTTAATGTTATAAAAAGATCAGGGTTTTCAAGTTCCACGATAACGATGATCATATTGTTTAATAAGCCAATTTAATGCTGAGGCATGAATGTTTAAGAATGAAAAACAAGATCTGATCTCTTAAGATTCGAGAACACCTCCAAAGACTCCTATGCATATAAATAATAAACCATAGCAGCAATTATTTTGAAAAGCAGTAAGACACATCAAGAATTACTGAGAATAAAAAAGATAATTCTGAATTCCATATAACATTCTGATCCCATTTAAACTGATGGCAACCTCCTGTTGCTTGAACTTAAAATTTAACCTTTTGTCTTGTTGTGTGCTTTCAAAACCCATATAGGCATTCAGATGTCTAATTGATAAAACTAATGACTTGATAATTATGCAGAGCATGAGGAAATGGAGGCGAAGCATAGGCAGAAAACCTGGAGAAGAAAGTTAACCCTAGAATTTGGTGCTTCCATACCTTTCTCTTTCCAGCCTTTTTCTTCTTCAACTAAAGTTTATTTCATGTAACACACCTACATATAGGTGACTAAACAAAGCATGGGCTTGTCTTCATTTTTATGGCATACTTTAATTTACCACTCTCTTCTGCTGGGAGGGATAAGATGGATTGCTTTTGTATTTTATTCCAAAATCATCAGCAATCTTCCAGGAGCAGTGAGCCAAGACTATCAATGTGAATTAATTTTTTTCTTAATGGGAAGCTGGTAGTATGGGTCATGTAAAGAAGGGCTGTTACTTAGGAAATGTTCATTTGACTGTAGTATTGCAGGCCATCTATACATCAGCTTTAAGCTAACAGTTATGGGATGTTACGAGCAGCCGTTCCATCCAGCAGCTCCAGAGCCTGACAGTTTTTCCTGGCTGCTGAGGTGCCCTAAATCCTAGAAGTCTCCTTCCCAGATGATGGACATGGCAGCTGCTTTCCTATCTACAGGTTTGACCAGTAGCAGGGCTAAACAGTGAAAGTACAGGCCCCTTTGTGGATCCCCCAAGCATTGGTGTGACCCCTCTGTCCATCCAACACTCCTGCCTGGATCCCCTTACCCACCCCATGGTTCTCTGCTCACCAGCTGGTCCAGCTAGGTGCTTGTTGCAAACAGCCCCACAGGTACTCCACACCTGTGGGTCCCCAAAAATACCAACATGAACTCTGCTCACCTCATAGCTCTGCGAGGTCCCAGAGCCTCTCACTGGCTAGTGCAGCTTGAGAATTGTGGGTGACTGCACAGGCACACCCCTCAGTTTCTTAATGGCCCATCAATTAGCATCTGGAGGTTTTTGGTGTTGTCTCTGTTTGTCCCTTGTCTAACAGTTTATGTCCCTGTTCTTTTGTTTGTTACTTTCCCTCTCAGATTACTATCCCCTTGAAGAGGTCCTAGATGGGATAAAGTTAATGAAGCTGATAATTTCCTCATGTCCTACACAAACAGGCTGCGGTGTTGGTGACAGCTTGAGCTCTGTAATCTGTTCTCAACCTACCCAAAGGCTGGGCAGGCATCTGGCTAGATAGACAGTGTCCCTGGTCTCTGACCCCAGTTCAGTGGCAGGTTTTGCAGTGGTGGTGTAAGGTGTTAGTCCTGCAGCTGTCAGGACTAACCCTGTTTGCCAAAGGCTTCCCTCCATTGCTGAACAGCAGGTGTGAACACGTGGCAACTCCTCGGTTGTTACGGGTCATATTTTAGCATATAAGCATAAATCAATAATGAAGATTAACAAAGTGTTTGCATGTTCCACTGCAACTTGAAATAACTTTGGCCCTGGCACTTCTGATTCTGCTGTTCTACAAGGGCACTGCAAGACTGAACTGACAAGTTTTGGAGTTGGATGCAGCAGGGCAAAGTGCACTTCCCTTGGTAGCAGCACTCAGCTGCTGAACTGGAGGTGGAACATCTTAATTGATAAGAACTCCAGTCACTGTTTTAATAGCTTTGTAAACATAACTTACCTGTATGTTTCTTAATCTTCATTAGTATTGTATCTTGCTAAATTTTGGTGTGTTTTTTAAAGTTTTTATTCTGTTTCCTGGATTTTCAGTTGCCTATTGTACAGAGTTCAGTATGAGAAGCATTGCACTAGATTGAAGAACTGGTTGGTGCCAGCTTCTAGAATTTTTGGCATAACAGATCTCTATCTCAGATCTTACAATCCTTCCAGTAAAACTGAAATCCAGAATTGTTTCCTAAATAGGAAAAAAAGTGAGAAAGGTTGAGGAAAGTGTATGAAGAAGGCATGAAGTGCTGGATGCAGAAGAGCTGGAGGCACAAAGACCCAAGTGCAGAGAGAGTTAGTGGGACTTGCAGTAGTGGATGACTTGTTTTCAAGCCTCCTTAAGGATTTTATGATATGCAGTGTACTATGTGTTAGAAATTGTATTTTTCTTAAGAGGTGCTAAGAACTTTCAACTCTTTCATGTGTTCCAACAGTAAATAAAATCTTACTCAAATGAGTAGCTCCAGTCTGTTCTGCTTGAACTATTTGTAATAGAAGCAATGCATCTTGTACCTCAGAACAGTTTCTGTGAGCTACTGTGATACTCCTATGTTGAACAGACTGTAGTTCACAGCAGGATTTCTCCTGCAGCGTGGTGATATCCCAGATGAGTCACAGCAGCAGCATCTAGTGCAGCCAGCAAAGTACTGCTTATGGGAAGAACGGCTGCAACTGAGGCAGCAAATCTCTGTCCTGTGTTCAAGGACATGGCTGCATTTCAGCTCCAGGTTGATGCCATGTCTGTCTTGATTTCTTTATTACAGGGGGAAGATTTTTTTTAGCCTATTTTCTTTTGTTGGGCTGGGGTTCTTTATCCCCATCTCAGCAGATATCCCGACAGAATGTAGACCACAGGTCTGTAATGCAGCTGTGAATTTTTCTGACAGCACGGCAGCAGATGTTCTGTATTTGAATTAATTTTCAGATGCTACTGTTTTGATAAACAGCATTCAGGGACTTTTTACATTGTTGCCTAAGTGTTTTCCAATTTGGCATTATGGAGTGGAATGTTGAATTCTGAGACTACAGAAAATGATAAGTTATGACGGCTTTATCACCAACACAGATGAACTGAATAACTGAACAATATGAACATTTGTGCAAAAGTAACTGTATATTTCAAAAATTCAATGAAGACCAGGAAAATTAATGTTTTCAGAGAAACACATTCATTTCTAGGCTTTAGAAATGAATAATACAAGGTTATTGTATGGATGCTTTCTTCCTCTGAGTAAAAGCTTCATACTGAGCCTTTTGTTTCTTCTGATTGCTTCTACTTTGTTATTTTATTTTTTTTTTCTGATCAGGTATGCTTACTGTTACACTGCAGAGATCTTATTTAATTTCTTATAGCACTTCCCACAGTTACATGTGTATGAAACAGCTTCTGGATGGAGGAAATTAGCTATCTTGGGAGCTGCCAAAGGTTTCCTAGCAGGGAATGTAGGGAGTGCAGGATTCAAAGTCAGCACGGAGCACCTGGACCCATCTGTGGAAGATCTGCCTCATAGCTCAAGTGTGCCTGTTTAAGACATCTGGCTGTTAAAATAACAGTTAAACATGGAGATTTAAGGAGTTACTTGGTGGAGACATAATGGTGATGGAGACAGATTTGATCACTCCCAGTTTGCCTTCTGGAGCTGACATGAGACTTGCCATTGACTTTCAGTAGCAGTCTTACTGCCACAAGAGATTTGGAGATCTGACCTTACTGTGGGATGAAGACAACTGCATTTGGCCTTGAAAAGTGAAGAAGTTTGCTGCAATGTTTGGACACCTCTATAAAATTGTCCTGACATGCAGTAAAGAAATTTCAAGTATGTGTTTTTTAATTTTGGTTTCTTTTTTTTTCCCTTAATTTTTCCTCACAAATTTGTCTTCTAAAAGCAATTATTTTCAGCTTTAAAATATGGTTTGTTTGGCTGCTGAATTTCTAATTGTGGCTTTTGGCACAATTGGAATTCATGGAAAGTTAATGGGGCTGGGTCTGTGAACAACTTCTAAGACACGTATAGAAGATGAGAAAAAAAGTTTGCATAAATTCTGCAGGAGGTTGCATTGAAAATTTTTTAGGTGTCTACAAACATCAGAAGTTTTTAAATCCCTGATTTAGATACAAATATTTGACTAGGTGAGCCATGGCTCCTAAGGCTTGCCCTCTTCTTTGCTTTTAGTCTTTCCTAGGCATTTTGACTGGAAAGTGGAATTTGGTATTTGCCTTTTGGCAGGTGGCATCATGCAGTAATCATGAAGTCTTTTCCCAGGAGACATAGATATTTCATTTTTCATTGTCAGTTTTCTGGCTGGCTGTTAGGACACTGCAAATAGTTCTAAAGTGCTTTTAGCTTAAATATGTTTGGTTTTTTTTTTGTATTAAAGAGTAGAAAGTGAGATGATGTAAAATAGAAATCAGTACCTAATGCGAGTTTCAAATGCTAGACTTCTGAGTGCTCCCAAATATGTTAAGACATTTATCTCTATTTTCTATAGTGATGTGTAATAAACCTCTTACAAATAACAGTCTAAATGACCACATTAAGAAGAGAATCTGCTGTACAAAAATACTGGCAAATACACAAAGTTAAGAAAAACTAAAATGTGTCCTTTTGCTAGTTGCTCTCAGCTGTTCCCGCAAGTAAAACAAGGAGTAGAAAATACTTGAAAGTTTGATTTTATTTTAATTATCTATGTTTAAATTCTAAACGTGGATTCAAAGCTTCATCAAGGTGTTGGCCTTGCTGTGAATTGGAAGATTCATGTGTAGGCCTGAGGATGCAGTGTAACCAACTTCATCTCCTGATGATGTATTTGTAGCAATATGTGAGGCGAGGAGACTGAGGGAAACATGGGAGTTGTGGGATCGTGAATTTAGCCATGGCCTTTCACCCATGATGAGCAATGGCATCTGTTGCCACCATCTGTTCTGTTTCTCTGCTTATCTTCCCATGTGTGATACCAGGCAGGGAGCCCTAAAAAGGGGACAAAGGGTCACTTCAATGAAAGTAAAATGAATGCTGCTCAGAAGTCCCCAGGCAGCAGTTGGAAGGATATGTGTGGTCTTTTGCCTGGCAGAGAGGAAGATGCAACAGGATACTAAAAATGTGATTAATATCCTGCAAGGAAGTTTTCCTGACTGAGCTTCTATCCAGGATAAGTACTATGTTGTCTGGCAAAACACTGTAGTGAAAATAAAGTTCAGAAATTCCATCACCCTTAGAGAATATCACTTTGGCGGAGCCTCTTGATTTAAAATAGCTTTGCATCTCCTGCTTAGAAGTCCGTTCTTCATAGAACCCAGCAAGCAGGAATATGTAAAAGTTTTGTCAACCAAGAGTACATTTCAGTGAGAGAACAATGGGGTGGATACATTAAGGGAAAATAACTGGTCTCTGCCATAAACATCTTCAGCTTTTCTAATAAATCTACTCTATTTGGGCTGCAGCTTTTTAGCTCTTGGCAAGCTTGTAGGATGTTCTGTAGCAGAAACAAGAATTTGGAAAACCTCAGGGGGCAAGCCTGGCTGCAGTTCTGTTACAGCTGCTTCTGTATGAATCTAAAAATGGTGTGAGTATTGTTTAAAAGTTTCTTAGAAGCAGCATAATTTGTGAAGATCAGAATCACATTTTATAAAAACATAATTTTTTAATCAGATGAATTTCATTTCTATATGAAGTGTGTCTTTCTTTTGACAGAAGTTGTCTGATTTATGACTCATTTTGCACCTGAAATATTTTGGTTAAAGAAAACACTTTTACATGAAATGTAAAACATTTCATTCCAACTCATATTATTGACAATATTATGGAAGAAGAGTTGCTGTAAAGTTTCTTTTCATCATGTTTTTCTGTAATCATTGTTGAAAATTCGAAATAGGATGGAGCTAAAGTTGAGGATATACTACATGTATATCAGAGCAGCAGTTTTGCTAATGAAATCTGTTTGCAGAAGATGCAGTACAGATTAAAAAACTCACGATCCCTCTATGGGCATCCATACCACATTCAGCAGATGGGTTTGGATAAAATAATAAAAATTGAGAACAAAAGTTGAAACAACCAAAATATTTTTTGAGTGTTTGGAAAGTGCGACTTTTTTTTTCCCTCACAAAAGGATGTATTTAGTTAAAATTTGCTCTGAAAAGTAACTTTTTGAATGGTAATGACAAACAGAAAAAAATGTTGTTTGACCCAGAACTAGTTTTGCTTGCTTAAGATTTTGCTGAGAAAGATAAAAGCTATTTATATTCACATCTAAGCAATTCTCCATATTGTTCCATTTTTTGCAATCACTGCTGGGGTACTGGGCCTGGGCAACTAAAAATTCAGAATGCTGAGTTGGTGCATAAGTTGCTGGATATCCTCTAGAAACAATAATATTTTATTTTTGGAAAGCTAGCACTGTTAGAAAATTTTTCTTCTTGTATGCTGCATTTCTCATTTTCTATGTGGTGTTCCTCACATTTGTATAGCTTCCAAATTATGGTAGTGTGTGTGAAAGGAGTGCTTCAGAATATCCACACAATAATCTTTTAATTGAGAAGTGAAGGTCTGTCCTTGTATAAGTCAGTGCAAATTTTGCAGTTCATGTCAGTAATTAGGATTTCATGCAATAGTGTCACAGCCATCTTGATTTTTGTGATTCAGTCATCATTCCTGATTTATTACTTTTCATTCATGTATCAGATTTTGAGATTACATTCCATAATGGTGGAATGGAAGAATGTTTTGGCAATGATGTGAGAAGTCTTGGAAAGCTGAAACAGTTAGAAATTGAATGAAAAGACCTACCTTTGCTCCATACTGAGAGGACACATCTGTAAATTTGTGTTCTCAAAATTCAAGAGATATCCTCACCAGTGTAGTTCTTTGGTATTCATAGTACTATTACTTGTGAGAGGAGCAACTTAATATCACAGATTCACAAATTCACGGAATATTCTACATTGGAAGGGACCCACAAGGATCATCGAGTCAGATTCTTAAGTAAATGGCCCATATCCTTTAATATCATTTTGTATTCCTTGCCCATTTAAAACTTGCATAGAAGCCAATCATACTTTTATATGCAGATAAAAAAAGTAGGACTAGAACTATAAATGTAGGTGATTTTTTTTCTAATTTAAATAAGTGACGCTAAATGTAATCCTAACAGACATTTCCAGAACAAATTTTACTTGCCTTACAAATACAAAGTTTTTGTTGAGAATTGGGCACCAATAAGAATAGCATTTGCTCAGCCATAAATCTTTGAAAAATCTTCTGATACACAGCAGGTAATTTCAGAGATAAAGAAAAGAGAAAAATCATATCCATTTCTTCAGCTTCTATTTGGAGATAATTAAGTTCAGAGGTTCTGAAGGAACATTGACTGTGTTCCAGGATGGCCTCCACACCAGAAAATGAAATTAATCAGTCATTGCCATATTAAGTGAAAATGAATTAGTTGCAGACAAAACAGTGTACTTTCATTAGTCATGTCAGGATGCAAAAGTGAAGATATATATCTTTGCATAAATGTTCACAGATAAACAATATAATTAAATTCACTATTGAAACAAACTAATTAAATTCACTGCTGTTATGCAACAGATATTCTCTTAAGTGTATGGTATTTGGCTTACAAGAGTATGCAGTAGGTGCTTTATCTGTGTTTTGTCTATGATGGTAGGAGAATTTAATTTTTGTTAATCTGAGGTGCCTGGATTCAGGCAGTGACTCAGGAAGACACCAGTGTTTATGCTTAGCACAAACAGTCCATCTAAATCTCACTGGCTGCAAGTTTTTCTTTCATTTTAATAGTGTTCCCCTGAGGAGTACAATATGCAGTCTGATCTCACAGTTTTGGAACTGCCCCTCAAGATGGTTCCAGTAAGACCACTTTTGTCCAATCACTGAAACTGAAACAAAAGGTTTACTTTACATATTTTCAAGGAATTTTATTAATTAGTGTCAAAGCAACCTTCACTGAGCATTTGCTTTAATTTCTGAAGTGCATCTAGTAACAGAAAACACTTAAAAATCACCTGTTAACTAAAAATCATTCAGAAGGGAGAATAATTGAATTGAGAGAATGCAGAGTAGGTGAGTGGTAGTGATGTACACAGCCCGTTGGGCAGGAGTTGTGAATTCCTGCACTTGGATTTCCAGCTTGGAAAAGAACAGCGGATCACCAGTCAGCCTGTCTGCCCCATAGAGGTCACAGTCTAACATACTCATCTTCAGATACTCTGCAGCCATAGAATCATAGACTTGTTCAGGTTGGAAAAGACCTGTAAGGTCATCCAACCAAGAGTCCAGCTGTTAACCTAAGTCTGCCAGGTCCACCAGTTAACCATGTCCCTAAGTGCCACATCTTCACATCTTTTAAACACCTCCAGGGTGGGTGACTCAGCCACTTCCCTGAGTAGTCTTGTTCCAATGTCTGACAGCCCTCTTGGTGAAGAAGTTTTCCCTAACATCCAAAGTAATGCTTCCCTGGTGCAACTTGAGGCCTTTTCCTCTCATTCTGACACTTCTTACATATGAGAAGAGGCTGACCCCCACCACACTACAGCCTCCTTTCAGGTAGCTGTAGAGAGTGATGAGGTCACCCCTGAGCCTCCTTTTCTCCAGGCTAAAATCCCCAGCTCCCTCAGCCACTCCACATAAGACTGACTTGTGCTCTTCAGGACTACATACTGCTTGACAGCACCTGGGAGTAGAAGGCTCTGAGAAACAGGATTTAGAATGGCAGTAAGAGAATTTCATAAGAACTGGATTAATCCCTAGATTTTAGGTTGGCTTTAAGCCACTGGAGAGAGAATATTTAAAAAAACAATCAAAGAAACATTTTCACTCATTTGGAGAAGCCTTATGAGGAGTGGCTGAGGTCACTTTGTTCAGTCTGGAGAAGAGGAGGCTGAGGGGAGACCTCATTGTAGGCTTCAAAATCCTCTTATGAGGGGAAGCAGAAGGGCAGGTACCGATCTCTTCACTCTCATGACCAGTGATAGGATCCAAGGAAATGGCCTGAAGTTGTGCCAGAGGAGGTTTAGGTTGGGTATCAGGAAAAGGCTCTTAACCTTGAGGGTGGTTGGGCACTGGCACAGGCTCCCCAGGGCAGTGGTCACAGCACCAAGGCTGACAGAGTTCAAGAAGCATTTGGACAATGCTCTCAGGCACGTGGTGTGACTCTTGGGGAATCCTGTGCAGGGCCAGGAGTTGGACTCAACGATTCTTGTGTCCCTTCCAACTCAGGATGTGCTGTGATTCTCTATTTGTAGAAGTTATTCTGAATGTTGACATGATACAAAGCATAAATTTTGCATAGAGAAAGAACAAAATGTTTTCTGAGCAGCTGAATATTAAATGTAATATGTGAAGTGATTCCTGTGAAGAGGACTGTGTCGACGGGCCAGCTTCAGTGTTTCACCAAGGCAGACTGTTTAGGGAAAAAAGTCTTATAAAATTTGTTTGCACTATTAATATGTTTATTTTCTGTTTGTATAAGCAAATCAGTCTTGAATGTGTGTTATATTCAGTAATGTAGCACTTGTGTAATCATTTGATGATCATTTGATGCTAAGTCCACAAATTACATACACAGCTGACAAGAGAGAGCTTTTGAATGAGCTATTGCTGCTGCTGCCTATATATGATAGTGATATGTTATAATAAATATTGTTTTCTGTGTAGGTTTATGATATATTATTCTTTTTCTCCCTCCACTGTAATTTTCTACAGGAAGGCTCTTCATCAGTTCACAGGTGGGCTGTGAACTACAAGGAAGCATGTTTTCAAAGAGCAAAATGGAAAGACTTTATAATTAGATCCTTTCAGCAAAAGACTGGTAAATCTTCAGTAGTAACTTTGCTAACACCTTCTGTATTGATAGGCTTCTTTTTTATACACACAAACACACCTCCTTGCTATATAAAGCCTACTGTAATTTAAAGGAGGAACTACTGAATTTATGCATCATTTAACATATTTTAAATCTGCTTTTTATGTACAGCTCAAGACCCCAAGCACACTGGACTGCTGAAATAAAGAGTAAAAAAATGCAAAGATTTTGTCCCAGAATAATGGCAGGACAATTCTTATAAACACGTTAGGGAAGTGAACAGTATGACTTCTGTATTCTTGTTTGATATGGTTTTCTTCTTTTTGCATCAGTGAAGACTGTTAGGAAAGCCCTATAGATCTACAGACAGCAAAGGTGATGTCCTTGTTAAAAGCTTACCTGAAAATCTAAAATCCAATTCTTTATAAGGTTGACATACAGGGAGAGTAAAGTAGAAATGAGGAAGGTACAGCTGCCCTGGGGAAATAGTTATAACTTAATTTCTTGGTGATTAGTAAGTAGGAATTTGAGGATGGTATTGTAGGGTCAGAGAAGAAGGGCCATGGCCCAGTTAGCAGCTTGAATCTGGGAAGATCTAATGCTGAGATGCTTAAAGAGGAACCTTTTTGTAAATGTAGGTTCAGATCCTAAGGGTAAAACACTCATAAGTAATTTGGGAACTCAGTTTCCATTTTGAATGAAGATTCCCAGGTAATTTCTGAAAAAAAAAGGTTCTAAATCACTTTGCAAAATTTTGCTCTCAGCATTTTTATGCATTAATTGTTCCATAGAGAGGAAATGGATGTTCAGCTTTAGGAAGTGGTTAAATTCTACTGGTGATAATGTCCTGATGATGTTATTTTTATAGCTGTATTCCTGAACATGACTGTTGCAGCACTGACTAAGAGTAGGTTTTGGTATGGTGGTATTTGGTTATGATTTTACAGTAAGAAGCATGAGCCAGTACATTGTAGCTCAGAATAGGCTCTCTTTCTTTCCCTTTCCAAGAGCCAGTAGAGTTGGCACTGGATGGATGTAATCTACTTACCTTATCCATGAAATAAAGGTTCTTAACAACTGAGCTGTAATGCAACCACAAGTGCTGTCAAGAGAAAAGGGTAAGAATAAAGATGTTCTCAAGAATATATGCCTTTTGCAGCCTATAAAAATCTACATCTGTAAATCCTTCCTCAAAAGTGCCCTCCCTTTGCCTTGTTCTTACTGCCCCTGTTCCTTTCACAGCAACAGGTTTCTGTGATAGCAGTTTCAGTGAAGTACACGAAGCTGATGTGGGGCATATGGTTAATCAGTGGTAAATCAGGGATGCAAATTGTGAACAGCACTCATTGTGAAGGAATGGGAATGGAAAAATGTATCCTGCACTGCAGAAAATCAGAACAGGATTGGATTAATCAGCGCAGCATGTATTAGGAGGAGGCCAGGGCAAGCCCTATTCATTTGAATTTCAGCATGTCACAGCTCTCCAAGCCAAAGTGTCTGTAATTAAATCAAAAAATCAATGTTAATGCTCAGCTGGGTCACACAGCTCAAATCAGAAGATAATCAGGAAGTGCTGGAAAATTGAAGGTTTCATACAAATATTCTGTGAGCTGTACTGCACTTCATCAATGTTCTTCAGTACTGTTTTTTCAGAGCAAGTGTTATGTGGTTGTGTGATGCAATTGGAGCTGTTTGACACTTACAGAGGACAGGTGTCACTGTGCTTATTTATGCTTATTAACAATGGTAGAAATAGAATAGAATAAAATGAGAATAGAATGGAAATAGAATAGAAATGGAGGAGAAGAGGAGAGGAGA
>VZRX01008015.1:68208-161205 GCA_013398075.1 Notiomystis cincta | reverse complement strand
AAGAAAGAAAGAAAGGGAAAAAATAAAATGTAAAAGTAGGCTTGATGTGTGAATGAAATTCAAGCATTCAAATCCATTTGTATATTACCTGAAGATATTTTCTGCTTATGGGCTAACTTCCCTACTAAGTATATAAAATACACTCCAAAGCCAGTGGCTAAAACACTTCAGCCTCAACTAAGATTATGATCAGAGCCAGAAGGCACATTTTTCATCAAAAAACTGTCCATTCTGAACTCAAACCCCAGTTTTCTAGTAAAAACTACAAAACCATATTCTTTTAAATCTAGGTTTACAAATTAAAATGTTCCAGTATAAAAGGTTTTACTGTTATTTAAATATGTCTTTAGTAACTTTGGGGTATTCAGAAGACGGATAACTTCTTTTATTATTTCTGATCTCCTCTAGTCCTGGTTACTGCCATAACTTGATGAGTGAAGTCAAAAACCTGATCTTGCAAGTTGCCATGGCAATCTACCTTAACCAGGTGTTCTTGACCTTCTCAAAGACTTAGAGATATTTTAGATAATCCTAGTTGTTGAGAAGACAGTGTGAAATACATGCTCAGTGGAAAAGATAGTAAATCTGTGCAAAAACATACTTGCAATGAATTTTCATTGAAACTGAACATTATATATAGGAGTTTGTAAAATGCCTGAGCATAGAGAGAGTCATACTCTTTTCAAATACCATACACATGGAACTGGTTGTGTATCTGCCTTCCCAGGTTTAACCTACTGAGCTCATGCTTTGAAGTGTAAAAAGAGCATTTGCAGAACAACCCAAAATAATTCCTTTAGAGTACATGGCTGGTTGGGACAGCTATATTTGCTGAACATCAAGCAAGTTTAAAAAAATAAAGAAAAACCAGAGAAAGCTCAGGCAAAAATGTTTGTCCAGTGCCACATGGCTGCTTCAGATGAACTCTGAGGTGAAAAACTACACAGCAGCACTCAGGAACACGAAATCTGTCGCAAGAATACAATGTCAGAAGGATATAATTTGCAAGAAACAGAAGCAGCTCCTATCTAAGGAAATGGGAAGACAACCACTGGCATTGCTGATCTTAGGGCTATGTCCTGATATAAGGTTTGCAGCCACAGCCAGATGTGGGCTGCGGGGGTAGAAACAATCTGTCATGTGGGAGACACAAGGAAGAAACAGTTTTGCAAACTCCACCTGGGGGCACCCATCCTACTGAGCAGTGAGTAATCATATTTGAAGAGGCTCAATAATTAGAAAGGCATTTTTAACACCTTGCAAGGTCAAGTATTGTTTTACTACACAGTTGAATTATGGCTGGGGTAGATAGTCAACTTTTAATATTAGCGGTGAATTGCCAAGACAAACAATTATTTTTTGGCATTATAAGCTCAAAATTTTATTCAAAACAAATCTAAATAGCATCTCAGGACATGCTTTTTTGTGTTCAGAACAAAAATGTTGCTTACTTCTGGCATGTCAACGTTTGAAGTGTATTCGGCCGTAAATTTAATTAAGTTATTAAGAGCAGACCACAGTTATAATATGATTAATTTGTCTTTTAGAATGGCAAGTTATATTGAGTGATGAGTGGTTGAATGAACAAGGTCTGAATTAGAGATTACAGACAAATGAAGACACAAGTGAAATGAGGGTCCAACATCAAGCACATTTTTTGAAGACTAAAGGGGATGAGTGTTTCTAAAAGGAAAAGAATGACTGGGAGTAAAGAAAAAGAGATACATCGTGAGTACAGTCTTTCCTCAGAGCATTGTGCACATCATTTTACTCTAAGATTGTTTTCCACAAGCACATTGCTGAGTAACCTTTTATGATCTAATGAAAGAAGTCCATACCTTTCCTGATCCCTCCATCAGTAGCACACGTGTAATCACCTGTTGTCAGTAGGAAACATGTTCCCCCTCTTCTGTTTTTGTCTCTTGTACTAGAACGTCTGATGGGAGGGAGCCTTTCACCAGGTGAGAGTGGCTGCTCACTTCCTGCACTGTCTTCACCTGATAACACTGGTTAAAGCACCATGCCCATTTACAGACAATAATGAATGAGGAAATGAGACATCACAAAGAGCTTACGCTGAATGCCAGATATTCCCATCACTCAAAAAGTAGTTATAAAGTAAATCATTAGAAGGAAACAAGATTGCAATTCATCATTAATCAGTACAAAATGGCAAAAGATATATGTTTTGCAAGAACAAATGATCTTTCGGCTTTCCTGTTCTT
This sequence comes from Notiomystis cincta, assembly GCA_013398075.1. Lineage (NCBI taxonomy): Eukaryota > Metazoa > Chordata > Aves > Passeriformes > Notiomystidae > Notiomystis > Notiomystis cincta. The sequence continues at coordinate 158,980 of VZRX01008015.1, read as the reverse complement.
CTGCTAAAATTTATATAAAATTAGACTAGCATGAACTAAGAAATAATCAAAGGCTCAGTTAGTCACCTACTGTAACTGGACTGTAATTTGTCAGAATACAGTCAGCCTTGGATATTTCAAACACTTATTTACTATTTTGGCTATTGTTTTTGCTAAACAAGAGGTCATGTTAGGCATTTTTGTTTAGAATATATTGTTTAATGTTTTAAAGACAAGCCCTCACCCAGAAGGGCTATATTTTCAACATTTGGCACTATACACTGCTTACTAACACACTTAGCTTTCATTTCCATATTTATTACACTCACACTGCTTGCCATCATGAGTACCCAAAAAGAAATGCTGTCTTGGTCTCTGTACTTTATTTTGTCAAAAGGCAAAACCTGTACCTCTCCTGATTTGTCACCTCCCAAAGGACTCTCTCTGAAAATTATCTACTATTTCAAATCCAGGCCACACTTCAAGAAAAAATCTCTTCTCAGTACAGCACATAACTTCAGCTTTACCTTTGTGTTTAAACTTGAGCATGTTTTTTTTTTCTGAATTGGGAATGCAAAGGGCAGAATTCAGCCTTGAGGTTTTGCACATAATTTGTAGTGACTCTAATAACATTCTCTACCAGAAATAAAGCTACAGTGCGTGATGTGAGCGGTGGCACTACTGAAAAGAAAGATAACACTTTAAAATGGCTCCTTCTTGCATGTCTGCTTTCTCTCAAGCTTCAAGGATTGTAACCCCTTGTAAATAAAGCTGTAGACACAGAAAAAAAGGTGTCTCTTAGTGAGAGACATAGTGATCACACTGAGCCTTCTCCATTCAGAATACCTTTGGTAGGACCTGAAGGCATGAAAAAGCTGTTATCATTAACACTTTAAAGATGTTATCTCAAAGTGGGTATCAGTCAAAGCACTGAAAAACTAACTATACTTTACTGTCAGTCTGAGACTTTTCAAGCATTTTCATCCTCTTAAATATATTTAGGATGTTCAAAAAGCTGTGTTAACTTTGTGAACAGTAACTCGGAGACTGAAACCGAGCTTCTTTGAACATAAATGCTATTCAGTAACAGAGCAATAGACCAAAGAAGGATATTGTTCAGAGACCAATTTTCCAGACTCTTCTTTTTAAAAACTAAATTTCAATTACTGAATTACACCAGTCATGAGTGATTTTGCTCTTATTATTCTTTAGCAGCTTTACAACAGGAGTCTAATGACTGGTATGTGAGCTTTATATACAGATTGTAGTTGGCTTAAGAATAAATACACTTAAGAGATAAAAAAAAATATTCTTGCTGCTAAACTATTTTAATTATACTGAAAGGTAAAATTTACTCTTTAATTGCAACAGATTTGGAATATGGAGCAGTGGCTTGGAGGGACTGAGGCTGTCATTTGATATGCAATTTCACTGAGTAAAGCACAAAATACTCCTTATTCATCATTTGGAACGCTAACAAATAAGGTAATAGGAATCACAAAAATCAACTGTAATAATGATGATGGTGCTGAGCGCTGTCGCTTTCTTTTTACTTGACAAGATTTACATCAGCTATGCTAGTATAATTTAATGAAGAGTAAATATCATGCAAGGTCTCATCTAACACAGATGAAGGAGGTTCTTTTAGCCAGGGAAGCAGAATGCCAAATGGAAAGAAAACTAGAAAGAAAATTTCTTCCTATTTCCTTTGAGTGCTGGGCTTTGGATGTAAAGCACCTGCTCCTTTTAAATGACTGCTTCTTTGTAGAATCTTGCTTAACAGGCCACGATGTGGCACAGGCAAAGCTGACACAAGAGACAGACACTGAGGCAAAACACCATGGAGTCCAACAGGGTGGGACACGGTGGCTGCTCAAATAGTCACAGTCATGCAGAAAAACAAGAAACATCCATACAACGCAACAAACAACAGGCAAAAGAAAAGGTTGATATCATCAGCAGGAAAGCATTCTCAACAGAGCAAGCAAAACTGTATAGACCAGCTACATAGAGGTTTGGGAACATCACTATACCTATTTTGTCCTCTATGAGACTGACACACGCAAATGTTGGAGGGGAGAAGGGTGGGAGCTACATCTTCTCCTGGCAGAAAGACTGGCTGCTTTCTGACCCCTACCAAACATACTGGTCTATAAAGTGTTTTCAGAGGACATGCATTTCCAGTGGGGTCCTACCTGATGATCTGTTGTGTTCCATCAGCTGGTTGTCCTTGCCCAGGCAGATGTCACCCTGCGTGCTATTGCAGGCCATGTTCAAGTCTGTCTTGCAGAAGGTGGGTGAGCTGGCTTGAGGAGCAGGAGGGATGTGCTTCTTTCGCTTCCTTGGCAGTTTCTGCTTTGCCATGGCCAGGGAGTAGTACATCCCAAAATTGTTAACTATCACAGGCACGGGCATGGCTATGGTGAGCACTCCCGCCAGTGCACACAGGGCTCCCACCAGCATGCCTGACCAGGTCCGTGGATACATATCCCCATAACCCAGGGTGGTCATGGTGACTACAGCCCACCAGAAGCCGATAGGGATATTTTTGAACTGTGTGTGTTCACTGGCTGACGGGTCGTTAGGCTGGGCTCCCACCCGCTCTGCGTAGTAGATCATAGTGGCAAATATCAAAACACCGAGTGCCAGGAATATTATCAGCAGCAGAAACTCATTGGTGCTGGCTCGCAGGGTGTGGCCCAGCACCCTGAGGCCCACGAAGTGCCGGGTGAGCTTGAAAATCCGGAGGATCCTGACGAACCTTACCACCCTGAGGAAACCAAGCACGTCCTTAGCAGCTTTGGAGGAGAGCCCACTCAGGCCCACTTCTAGGTAAAAGGGTAGGATGGCCACAAAGTCAATGATATTCAAGAGGTTTTTGATGAATTCAAGTTTGTTGGGAGAAAAAATAACACGTACTAAAAATTCAAATGTAAACCATACCACGCAGACTCCTTCCACGTATGTCAGTGCAGGATCTGTCTCAATCTCATACTGCAGCACAGCTTCTGTCCCATTGATGACCTGCTCAGTTTTGTTTATGATAGTATTGAAAGCTTCGTGTGTTTCCAGGCAGAAGGTTGTGATTGAAACTAAGATGAAGAATAAAGAGGCAAAAGCGATGAACTGAAACACAAAGAGATAAAAGAGACATCAGAACCACACAGCTCTTCACATTAATACTAACAGTGTCAATGTTTATAGTAAAACTTTTACTCATTCATCCCCAAATGCCTGACAAATTCATACGCATAAGAATTTCCATCTAGGCCAGAGGAGAGCAGCAGACAGCTCTCACACACAGGTCAAGAGCTCAGGAACAGGAAAAGTCTTGGCAATGGACACCATGACGAAATGCAACTCATTAGGAAAGTGGCAACAAATTCTTTAATCTGTGCTAAATTGTCTGAATTTGATTCTGTTGTCAAGGTTCCTTGCAAACAGACCCTGTACACACCAACCACAGCCTGCTTAAAGATGGCCAGCTCTCACACAGTGGAAAATGTGGGCTGACCCTGATGGTCTTGATATTATGGTTCAGAATTCACACCTGTCTTGAAGAGCACCTCAGAGGGGTCTAGGAGCAGATCCAAACTCCATGTTTCCTTTGGATTTTCAATGATTCACAAATACAGGATATTTACTGATGGAAAATGCCTTCTGTGTTACAGGTAGAATTGCTTGCACAGCTTATTATGTTTGTAGTCACCCCTCACTGATTCTCTTGGGCAGCACTAAAAGTAAACCTTGCAGAACCTCACACACTGTTATGGCAGAGCTTTGCCACAGTCTTAGGAGCCACAATCCTGCTAACCAAGTTACAAATCCAGGACAATCCAAACAAAAAGGGAAATACAAACTTGGTTCTAGTAGAGGCATGTGAATTGATAAAATACAGGTAAATAACCTGGAAACAGCCATCGCAGAGGATTGATTAGGACTTAAAAAACATATACTGCCTGATCTTCAACTCAGCCATCACAGTCAAGCATTGAATAACAGAGAAAAACCAGGACAGGATCTCAAAAATTAACACTGAGCCAAACAGCTAGAGCAGGAGATAGATTTTCTTACACTCAGGAATATACACCAAATGAAAAGATGGTTTGAGGTCAGTTGTTCCTTTGCTACAATGGTTGACTTCTTTTCAATGACATTACAACCATATTAGCTAGCACTCAAACAGCAGTAGTGTGGTACATAAATAACAATATTTTTTATTTTGAACTCGCATCGTAATAGACATTTTATAGCCAATATTATCCTAGGGCAAAAAAATAGCCTTCTGGAGACATGAAGATTTTTGAAAGTGTTAGGACCCCAAGGAGACAAAAAGATGCCCAAACAGGTTAAAAATATCTAGTATCTAGTTACCACGCTGAAACCTTGAATGTCATTGGAAAAAATCTAGTTGCAAGGCAGACAAAATAACAGCCATAAACAGGAGTGCCTCTGTTCTGCCATGTTAGTCCAGGATATAGCATTGTGGCAAAACTGATTTTGTGTACTTCAGTTATCAATGACTGAATTTAGTATTCAGATTTAGTGTTATGTGCCACAGGAACTCATTTGAGCTCATACAATACTGAATGTTTGCATTTTTCTAACACAGAACACTGGTTAGACAACAAAATATTGTCTCTACAACCTGTAGAGAGAATTCCTTTAATTCTGGAAACAAGCTTAAATTTGCAGTGCAGGCCTAGCAAATTTACTACATTTGGACTCACAAGATGGATCTATGAAAAATCCCATATAACTACCATATAACTATACATATATCAGATATTTTCAGGTTTTTTATGGCTTCCTTTCCTCAGTCTAGGGAAAAAAGTTATTACACCATGCCCTACAATTGCAAACACTCTAAATCTGTTACCTTTCAAAAAGGACTGACTCAGAGACTGAACTGAACACTTTTCATCCAGTCTGGACTTCTAGCCACAACCTAAGCAAACAATCTTACACTGTCTGATTTTTACTGAACAGGCTTTTCTGCCTTTGCCTTAACTAAAAAATTGCTGCATGTTCATAGCTCACAGCACCAACATACACAAAAGAGCCTCAATCATGTGTGAGACAACTAGAGTCAGCAAATACTACCAGATTTACACTACCTAAGTGAATTAATCTCAGCAGATCTTTGCAAAACCTCTCCACAACACGGATAGAGAATTTATCAGTCTAAGCCACTGGTGGGCTAGGAATGACTCTTGAGTGTCTCCTAGAGCATCCTACAGAATCGTTTTACAATGTCAAGGATGGAAAAAGTAAACAAATCTTTGAAGGCTGAGAGTCGCTAAAGCTAAGTCAGCACTGTCATTTGTAATTTGAGAGGGAACTTTTGACAGATAAAATATTGGGCAACCTCTTCAACAGCAACACTTTGGTGATTTCAGACAACAGTGGGGTTTTTTCCTGTCAATAAAAGAAAACTACATTCAGCCTAACTAAATTAAATTCACCGACAATTCAGATATAGTAAGGATTAACTGTACATTCAACAGTGCAGTGAATCTAAAAAGCAATATGTAAGTAATTACCACTCTTTTCTGGTCTGTATTTTGGAGTCCATTCAGGTTCAGAACCTTCCTAAAAAAATGCCAAATACCAAGAGAGTAACAACAGGTAGAACTGCATGACAAGCTATTTATTACTGTTTTGCTTAACATTGACACTGCATTGACATTGCACTTGGCATTTTGCAGGGCAGATTGAAATTTTTAGCTGTGTACCTACTTTCAGTGTTTTATTATCCCCAAAGGAAAAAGACATTCAGTCAAGTCCAAAATCTGCTATCTTACTCCATTATCCTAAAGATAGTCATCTTCCAGAGGTTAGAACAAAGACAAGAAAACACTATCAGCCTGGTGACAGATTTCTTGGTAAGCCTGCAATAACCATTCACAGAAATGTCAAACAATAAGATGTACACATTTTGCCATGCACATGTATGGCATCACTGATTTTGAGCAAAGACACACATTCCTTTTATCTCTCATTGCATTTGGTTTTAAACTGCCAGCTCCTTGGATCAGGACAGAGCTTGCATAGCAACTAGCAAGACAAAGCTTCATACACAAGAGACCTACAATGTTATTACAATAATCAGAGGGTTCAGAGAACATGCAAGAAGAAAATGCAAAGATCAGTGCAAGAAGGAACATTTTATCAGTCAAACAAAAAATGCTTAGGAATTAACCTTACATTAACAAAGATGAGTCCTTAGTATTATGTTATATAACACCAGGCAATGTGTTGAAAAGTCTCTAGCATGTTTTTCATACACATCTGTAGTGATAGAAATTAAATATGAAGTAATGTGTTATCCTCATTTTATGCTTTCCTTCCCCTTCATCCTAATTCCAGCTTCTCTAAAGCAATTAGCCTCTAAAAATACATCCATTTTTGTTCATGTGGACAAGAACCACATTTCAGAAAAAAGACAATACAGATCTGAACTCACAGATTCTCTGGTGGATGTGACCAAACAAGTTCTATTCCTCAATCTTGCAATAGTTTGTTGGTCCACAATAACCAAGGTAGAACATACAACTTTTTGTTTCTTTCCTTTTTCTTTTATGAAGCACAAAAATCTAAAAGGACTTAGCCTGATCATTATTTCAGAAAGGTTACAGCAAGAGACAATTTTCTGTTTGAATCATTAGCAACCTTTCACTGTGAGAAGTTCTGAAAACTTTGGGTTTGACTAGTTGCAAGACAAGTTCAGCCTTGGCATAGAGCAAAACAGCTTATTCACTCCCTTTTCTAAACCAAAGATTGCAGCCCTAACACATTTTTTAAGGTCTTCAAAAAAAGCTGAAGAAAAATTTTCAAATAATATCCAAGTAATCACGATCATTTTCACATTTCTTAAAAAGGGGGGTTTTTTAATTGCTTCTTGTGTGCTTCAATGGATGTGATAAAATTAACTTTCTTCATTTAGGTTTTTTTTTTCTCTCCCAAGGGAACCATTTTTCTAAATGACAGAATGGCTGTAGACACACTCTGGGGTCACCGTTTTCAAAATTGAAATTAATACAAACTGAATTAATAAAAAGTTCAGTACATTTTTGCCAGAAGAGAGCAGTTAAAAGTTACAAAAATATTAAGTATGTAATACACAGCATGCAGAGAATTCCTCATTAAGCAGTTAAGCTCTCAGTAGGCTGCTGGTTCCCTCTGCTCACAGTTTGAAGGCAGTGTGCCCCCAGTTTTGTTCTTGTGTGTCAGCACCACATATTCAGACAGCAGAGATTCCATCTCCCAGCTTGTCTAGTTGACAGGATCACCAGCCAAGCTCTGTTGCTAAGTTCTACTAATGTTCACAGTAAGTGGATTAATCATCTATAACTTGATTATCAATGAAGCACACAAATCTAGAGTGTGAGGTGCTTGCAGATAATTTGTTGGAAGTAGAAAACTTTATGATTTGTAGTTGGAATTCGGTGTCTCATGGGGGGCTGAGTAACTCGGAGTTTAAAGCAATTTCAAAATTGACAACCGACTCTAGAACACCAAATGGAGCAGTCTGTGGATTAACAGAACTTTTATAAGTCCAAAGTCATGCTTTACCTTGCACACAGCTCCTTAAGTGCCTTGAAAAATTAAGGTCACTAAAAACTGTGGCTGCAAATGACCTGACATCAGTCTTATCTCATAGGCCATGTCTGGATTTGACAGCAGGAAAAGGCACAAGGTCAGAGAGTGCTGTGCCTCACATCTGACCCACAGGCACACGTTTCCTTTCCAAGCAGACCCAGACATGGGACTGGTCATTGTCCTGTGGTGGGGCCAGGGCCTTACTGCTGCCATTCTGAGGCTTAGCAGCTTGGACAGAGCCCAAAAAAACAGGAGAGCTAGAAACTGATCCTCACGCTCAGGAGTGTTATACATGTTCATAGAATCAGACTCATACTATTCCATATTTAAAACAAGTCCCAGCTGTCCATCCCACACCCTTAAACAGGATACTTCTACACAATTATTTAGTGTTCCAAGGTGAACAGGTCATAGTGAAGAGGTTAAAGCACAGAGAAGTGTCAATAGTCGCAGTCATCCTTGCTCCTCGCTTCATATTTAAGTTTTGAATAAAATCTCACCACATTTCAGTGTTTTCCCATAAAAAGTTTGTATCTTGTCTGGACACAACTTGTTCTGGGGCTGGATCTCAACACCTCCTCTTTCAACTCTCCTCACTGTGTAATGTATATTTTCTAACTTGAGCAGCTTTTAAGATTCATTTAGTTTGAGTTACATTCCAGGATACAGAAGGTTTGCCCTTGACATACTTGACAATGGAAAAAGAAAATGACTGAATATTTAATAAGCCCTTGAAAATACAACACTTAATATTCTCTAATGCAGGTACAGAATTGCCTTTAAAGAAATAAGATTAAAACGTTGCTTTAAATAAATGTTTTCACAGGCACATTATGAGATTTAATACATGTGTGTTGCTAGAACTTAAAACGATTTTTAAAAATCAATTTTCCTCCCCACCACACTCATAGACTAAAAATACAACTATAGAACATCCAAGAAAAGAGACTGTGGTGGGTTTTTTCCTAAAGAAACCAGCTTTGATGACATACTCACTATTGTAACCAAAATCTTGCTTTCATTACAAAAGAGTTTACTGAACAACTTCATTTTTTCTGACCAAAGAAAGAGTAGAGGAGTTTCCACTTGTGGCTTCTTTGCTTTCCCAGATCATTCATATTAACCAGAACTCTCAAAAGAGGGTAACTCCTGTAGGATAACAGAATACTTAAAAGGAAAGCAGTTTTTTTTTTAATACCATACTCACTTTGAAAAATAAAAAAAATCCATATTTTGGGGATTTAAAAATTATTCCCAGTGATGTCTGTTCACATTTGTTAGTTTAAGCCTCCTCTTTTCATATTTCAGAATATAATACAAATTATTTGAAAAAATAACTGATTCAGTTTCTTCCTCTTACTAACCCTCTGACCACAAAAAAAAAGCTGATCTATGCATTAAATGCACCCACTCTCACTGACTGCACGAATTTAGTCATATATATGCATTACAAAACCGTATTTTAGAAATTTTCCTTACATGTATTTTAAGATTTATCAATCTATTTCTTAGGCTAAAACAGTTAATAGTGATTATACCAAAATTATATATTCCCATCATAAACATTATAAGCTGATATTGATTTTTTTCCCCCTCTCTCTCAAGGTTCAGGGAAAAAAAAGTCTTTGTCCCTGTAATTCTTCCATATATTTGTCCTGTAATATTCTCCACAAGCCTTTTTTATTCTTTCAGGAATTCAAACTGGCAGTTTGAATGAAATCCCCCTAGTTCTGTAGAAGGATTGAATGAGACCCAGTCAAACAAGGAACAAAGCCAAAATCACATACTGTTTCTATTCAGTCCCACCTAACTTGCAATGCTGATTTTTTAATCTAGTTTTATAGCTGCTTAGTCATATAAAACCAAAGACTCAAAAAAAAGCCATAAAAATTCCAATAATTTTGAGGGATTTGGGCATTCAATGAGAATATGACTCAACTGTGAATGTTACTTATGCAGAAAAAGAAACTGCATTTGTAAAGTACATGGCATGCTTCACTCAAAGTAGCAACTAACATTGGAACAAAATCACAGAATTAGATACCACTTCCAGCTTTAAAAAGAGTTCTCTGTGTTTAGATTTGACAGATTGTCCTCATTTCTGATTTCAATATGATAGATTTTCTTCCCTCTCTTTAATTCCATCTGGCTATCAGGAGACTGTTAAAATCATAATGTGATTTCAGAATGAGCTCTTGTGATGAACTTACCTCTCGATATAGTGTGGTGGAACTTGAATATTAATGTGCATTTTACATAAACCCAAATATCTCACCAAACATACCATCAGTCTCTTCACAACTCTATTTCTCAAAGCTGCTATTCTTCCTTAGCTGTAAGTTGTCTTTGGAAAATTATCATTTCATGAAAAAAAAAAAGGAAAAGTCACATGTTCTTATGGTGTGATGTATTTTCAGCGCTCTGTATCTGGGTATATTTAGTAAGAAAACAAATACCATCAGTAGCTACTAACCCAACTACTGTCATTTAAAAGATAAACTCAAGGCAAACATACTGTCAATTTACTTCACCACTCATAAATCATAATCTCCCACATTATCTCACTCCAAAGATTAAGCAATTGATACATAACATTTTAAATAAACCCTCAAAGGACAAACAAAAACGTGATACATGAAGTATCAGGCACTGAGACCAATTTTATGTCCCTTAAAATGTGTAAGTCATCCTCCTTCTGGGGAATAAGGTGGAACGTCAGCATTAAAGTGGGTTTTTTAGTGTCTGCATAAAGATTTAACAGCTCACCCTTAGCATCCTATTTGGGAAACTCTGGCCATTATAATATCTCAACCAACATCAAGCCACAAGGAACAGTTCCTGCCAATATTTCTGTTTTCATCCTACAAAAGATAAGTTTATTTTTTTCAAATCCCCAATAGAGTTCGACCTCATCTGTACTCTCTCCTGCTAACAATATTTGGCATTCAATTTAGCAGTTAAACTGCTGCTGTTACAATTCTACACGAAGTCATAACTGAATGAAAAAAATCTGTATGTCAATACACTTTTATTGATATACTGTCTAAGAACAGCCTATAGCTAATGTCCAGTGCATAGATTTATAGTGCAGTAGTATTTACAGCTGAGAGTGGCCACTATCTGTATGTAGCAGTGAGAACACAAATGTTCTCTTGCTTGTTCTTTTTTCATCTGTTATAGTTTTAAAAAACTGTTGTCTTTCATTACCAGCTGGTGCACAAGTGAAAATGTTATTAATGTATCTTTTCATAGTCAGAAATCCAGGCCCAAAATTAAGTCATTCTACCAAGCTGTTAGGTAAATCAGCAGTCTAACACCAGTTTGACCCAGATACATGTCTGACTCAACAAATCTTAGTCACATCTACATTTTGAAGCAGATCATAAAGAAAACTAGAGTTACAAATCATGCTGCATTTTAATTGCATTTGATTGATATATATCTTCCCAAAGAATTCAAAACTGATTTACAAAGCTACCCTAATTTAGACATATGTTCTCCTGCTCAGCACAAAAAACTTTTTCTCTGCCAAGTAACTGGAAAGAAGACTTGAGAATGAATTTCAGTGGCAGGACCACACCTCATGCAGTGGGATTCCCAGGGACAGGACTGATCTGCTGCCTGGGACATTCCCTTGTACTCCATCCCTGATTGCCTACCATCCAAGAAGATTACTAATTTCCTAAATGACCAGTGATGTTTCCCGTTGGGCAAATCAGAACCATCTGGCTTTGTGGTCCCTTGGAGCATCTGAGTAAAACATGTCATATCAGCATACATCCCACCGCATGCTATTGCCTCTTGAAGGCTCAGCAGAAGTCCTTGAACAGCAATTATGCTGCCTCCAGAAGCTTCCTTTTCCGTTCACTTGAATTTATGGAGCTTGCTTCACTTGTGATTTTTCTGAGCTGTGACTGTTGCAGCAATGTTTTTGGTTTAACAGCCAGCTGTGTGCATTATTTTAACTAGATCTGGCGTTTATATTCCAGCAATCATTTTTTAAAAAGGCATCAGCAAGGCTCACTTTGCCCTTGTCTTACTGAAAAGGTCTGCATGGCTCTGTGGCTTGATAAGCAAACCACTTCCACTCATTCATTAAACATTGCTATAAACCAAACAGGCAAAATATTTATAGCAGCTGCAAAAACGCAAAGGATGTTCTTCCTGGAGTCAAAGCAAAGGTGAGAAAAAGAGGAATTCACAGCTTGTACTCTGGCCTGGTATAAGACATTCAGAGGTTTCTTATTACTAAAAGCATATTCCAAAATGAAGCTAAAATTGTCTGAAGGGAAGAAGAATGCAGATTTTGAAGCGTACATTTCAGCCAGTCCCAAATTTACATAATGTGTCAAATTAGCCACTCTGTTTGCTTTGTTGCCCTTCTCTAGACTACCTGCTGTTCACATCATTACAGCAAAGATTAGGCTCTGGGACCTGGCAACTTGAAATACTACACAGGCAGTATCTTTCTTTCTGCACTTGATTTATCATGAGAAGCTCACATTTGGCTCAAAGGGTCAAAACTGGAAAAAAATCTTCAGTATAATACTATTTATTATTAATAGACTTTTACACCCATGCAGACAAATGGAGAAAAGAGAGACATTCTTAAGATAAATTAATGAAAATTCTATTATAATGTAGTTTGCCTAGTACATAAATCTCACATCCATTAAAATTACAGAAACATTTTCATCTGTATCATCTCCATCTCACTTAAGCACTCAGCTCATTTATGTCTATGTTTCCTCTCACTGAAAACAAGTCTGATGGCCTAATTTAAAATTACACTTGGATGAATTTAGAAGAGATTTTGAGGCTTGACATCCATTAAGGTTTTTCATAGAGCCCATCTCATCTTTCATCACAGAAACTTTATAACCAACTCATGTAACCTCTTTGTTATCTCAAAGCTAATCAAAACATTCTGGAATTACTTGCAAGTTTTCCAGGCCTGTGTCTTTCCTGTACAAAATAATGAGACTTCTACTGCCAGTGCTGGAATGAAAACTACCAAACTACTTCTTAAAAATTGAAGGAACAGAGCCATTTCCAAGATACTCAAAAGTTTATGCAGAGGCCTCAAACTGCTGATTAACAAACCTCCTTTGACTGAAGCTTTTCCTTCCTTACCCTGTTTAAGTAGCACTGGTTTAATTTTTCATACCTACACCACAGTAATAAAATAGATTGCTTCATGATTGCAACTTAGTTATGGAAAAGCAAAAACCATAAGGAAAAAGATACCCAGACTGTGGCCTTGCCTAACCCTTAATTGCTTGCTAGGATAGTCCTAATGATGACCAGGCTTTGTGGAGTAATCTAAACTTAATAAAAGCAAATCATGAACATAGAAACTTCAGCCTGTGGCTTCTTACAGGAACTGGCACAGTTGCAATCCCATAAAGAAAATTTCTCTGCCATTTGCACTAGCAGGGTAGCCAACAGCAGGAGTAGTTTAACTGACTCATGGCAGAGCACAGTTCCAAGACTCAGCAGGTTCCCTGGTTCTGATTTGAAAATCCTCTAGGAAGTACAGATTTTATTTTTTCTCCCTCTCCGGTGTCCAGAGTTTGATCCTTTTTGCATTTCCAGATTCAGTCCCTGCCCTGGTACTTTCTCTTCCTGTCCTTCCCTCCCTTTCTCAGCCCCAGCTCTGGTCCTCAGGTTCACTGTTGGATCACAGACTTTCTTCCTCTCTTCTTCTGAGCAATCAGTTCTTAATTTATTTGCATATCCATGTCCCATACCTCTAATCATTCTTTATTTGCATATGTAGCTCTCTTTCCAGAGCTGATGTGCCTCCACTCTTCCAGGCTTTTCCAGGCTCTTCCAGGCTCCAGCCTCAGCCTTCACTTCACATGCTACCCTGGCTTTTTGTCCCAGGCCATTTGCTCAGTTAGTGAGTTTGCTCAGCTTGTTAGTCTCAATCTCTGTATCTTTCTACCTTACTCCACATTTCTGGATCTTCAAGCCCTTGTCCTTTGACATAAATCACAGCCACCTTCCTGTTTTCCATCTCCAAAAGTAAGAGATCTTCCTTCTGCTCCAGTGCTGATACCACTCCATGGTCCCCTGGTCCAGCCAGTCACTGTCATGTATTTTTCTCCTCATCTCAAAATCTCATCAGGATTTTTATGCCAGCCTACACTCCCTGTGCAATTTCTGTGACTTTTATATTTGTATCTGAAGGGCACATGTGCCTGGAAACTCATCTGATTTTTCCAACTGAATTACTGGTCTAATGAAAGATATTTTTTCTTTCAAACCTTGTCTCGCTTTGAGATGAAGCCTTTCTCCCCTGCATCAACTAGATTCCAGGAATATGTAAGGGAGCATAGATGCTGCCCCTAATTAAAAAATCTACCTTCCAATAAAATTAAAACAGCTCATCTTCAGAGAAATATTTACACCTTTCTATAGTCAAATCATTGGACAGCCTATAAAATAGAAACAGTATTTCATCTTTAAACTTTTCCTAGGCCAGACAGGACAGTGTCCCTGCAATGATCTCACATGACCTTCTGAAAAGTCTTTAAAAAAAAAATCTTTGAGATACATAAATCAATGCACCTTAACACTCTGGTAGAGCAGAAAGAGTGATACACTTGGAGAAGAATTTCAGGTCAGAAGGGTGTTTTTATGAGAGAGGAAAGGGTAAGGTTGCTGAAACTCCTGTGCTTGATGCATGTGAGTGTATTTCAAGTTCACAACACAATCACATAGATCAAAGCTAAATTTAGAGACAGTGAATTATTCATTGCAACTGTAGTCAGCTAGGCTTATCTGGACCCTGAGGAACCAAGCATATCACCCCAGGCAACACTAGTTCACACAGGCATGTTTTTTTCAGACCTACCTTTTGACTCCACAGTGCAAAAAAATGGCACTGGTCAACCAGTTTCCCAGAATCTTGTTGAAAAGTTTTTGAAAGATAGGTAAATAACTATATGTAGCTTACTTCCAGTTTTTAATACATTAAAATTCCCTTTACCCTTGTCTCCAGGAATGCAGAAGTGACAGTTCAATTGAACTGAGAAAGTGAATGTAAGAAAGAGAAAAGCCATCAGTGCAACAGTTATTAGGATACTCAGACAACTGTGACATTCAGATTTCACCCTCTGTTCAAAGCAGACACTTGAACTGAGATGAAAGATAGTTCAAGGCCCTCTTCCAGAACCTAGGAGAAGCATATAAAAAAATTACACAAATTTATTAGAGGGGCTTATATGACACTGGGCTTATGATAACATAGGATTGGACTCAGAGACCCAAGAGGGTCCTCCAGCCCCTTGTCCCCATGAATATTTCCAAATCCAATTTACACATTTCTTTAATACACAGATTATATTTAAGCTATTGCCACTGCAAGCATTAGCACTGAATCTGCGAACAGCACCATTTCAAATGTATTCCTAATATTTAGCTTAAACATTCTCTTAGAGCTTTGTCACCAGTTTGCCCAAGGGACTGACCGTAATACTTGCACTCAGGGCTGGACTAATCAGCACAAGGACAAATACCAGCAACATGTGCATCATCCTGCTGAAGATTTCTCTGTTAAAGGGTTTGCTATTGATGAGCAGGAGCTTGCTAGCAGCAGAGGGGAACCATACAGGACTTGCTTTGTGACCTCAGGAAAAACAAGGAATGAATTCCTGTGTCAGACCTGTCAAGCCATCACGGCATTTATTTCTTCACAACCACGTGCTGATATGGACAAGAGTATTCATCCCAATCCAAGAGGCTTCAGAAGAGAGGATAAACATTCCCAACATGCCAGGGAAAGCTACTGTCTGTCTAGTGCTTATGACAACTCATCTCTTTCAGAGGTATAACAATTATTCAGAAAATAAATACCTTTATCCATTTCCTTGTGATTTCAAACCCCACTTATTTTTTAATTTACATTATTAACTTACTTATGAAAAAATCAATACTGAAATACACACAGTGGGCCCATTCCAGGATCTTTTCATTACATTCTCCACACAAAGGGGTGTGGGGAGAAATACAAACTTAACATAAGAAACATTTGGATGTTCTGGATTTCAAAAATTCACCTACAGTAAAGCAGCCAGCAATAAAAAAATACTGTGATTATCATGTATGTGCCAAGTGAACACACCATTGAGTTGGCTGGGGTAGATGTTTTTCTGTGCAACTAGGATTTTGGGCTAGCTAAAGGCAAAGAACTCTGCACTAGTTGTCTTTACAATTTTTCTTTCTTTATTTATATTTTTTATTTATTATTTGGGCTTTTCTTTATTTGGACTATCTTTCCAATGATTCTCACAGCAATGAAAAGCAACCTGTGCAGCACTCAGTGGAAACTTGCCATTAAGGCAATTCTCTAGAGAGCATTTCTGTGGTGAAACCAGAGTTAGGAAATCGGGCAGTAAAGGAGATCTTTGACATGTCTGGAGATCTTGCTGAGATGGTTATGTACAAAGGAGACTGTGGGAGAGTGAATTGCCACTGCTGCCACTACCAGGCAGAAAATGCTCACTGGAGACCTTTTGTGCATGTAATCTGCACAAGGAGTGGCACGCAATGCTGCACTGAGGCACATTTTGCAGTTTCCATTTCCAGTTTAAGGTCTACATGAGATATTTACTGCTGGCACTTTCCTTTCAAGACTGGTCACGTCTGCCCCCATATTTCTCTTTAGAAAAAGAGTAGGTTACTTGTACATGGAATTAAATGTGTTGTCGCTGCTGAAATATGCATGTGATATACCAGCAGAAGTCAGTCACTGGTGGCATTTATGAGGCAAACCCAAAAGAATTAGCAGGATGCCAGTGTTCTTACCAGCCTCCTAAATCCTCTTCTTAACCATTAAGACTCTTTGTCCCTTAAGATGTTCAGAACTGTAACAAAACTGCATAAAAATATCAGCTGTGGGGTTTTTTGAGGTGGGTTGTTTTTGGACTGAAACTACTTGGACAGATGATGATCATTAAAATAGTTTAATAAAAACTTATTGCTTGCAGTGTTCAGGATTACTTTGCCAAGCAAGAGCAGAGACACATTAACAGACTGTATGTGACAAACCATGAAGACTGTGGGAAACAGAAGCAAACTTAAATGCTTCAAAGGGTTCTTTCTAGTCTGCAGCATGTGGTAGACAGATTTTCTTTCTGCTTCATTTTAGGAATAAAAGACTGCTTCTTCTTTTACTTAAGGAGATGCTATAATATAAATGTTATCCCAGCCAGTTAGGTATTTCTCCTGCCCTCAACAGATGAATAGCTCAGAACAAAATCATTATGTGCAAGATTTACCAAGTATTCTATGTTTATAATTATATTTGCAATACAGGTTATTTATACATTATTGTGTTTGACCTGCAGTTTTACATCAGGCTGCTCTGGTGCATGTCTCAGTGCAATTATGAATTTGGCCCCTAGGGAGAGATGGTGCCAGGTGAGCATGATGCAGGACTCACATAAGGTACCAAGGTTGAGAATAGCATTTCCACCCAACTAATGGAAGAATGTTGTGACAAAGGGAAATTTTAGCCTTGCAATAAGTACATTCATCTGATTTCACAGCAGCAGTAGTGACTCCCGTCTGTGAACCCAGTCCTCCTCTTCTCTAGACGAAAACAATGAAAACAGACGTTACATTCTAAATTATTAAATAGAGATTCATCTATACTAAATATTTTTCATCCTCCAGGACTTAAGTCCTTCAGAAAGATCCATGATACCACTGTATCATGGTATTGTGTGGGCTTGGATTTTGAATCCCATGTGCCTTCCTGATCCTGAGCTCAATTCCATCCCACCATAGCAAGAGCAGGCAGCTTGCAGGCCATAACACATTATAGATTGTCCCAGTACCAAAAAAAGGACTATTTCTAGCTTCCTCATATAGAACAGAGATGAAAACCATCAAAGTTCAGATAAAAATAACCTGTCTCCCACATCTCCTATGCAGTCTGTTTGCTTCCCAGACCTTCAGGCCTCTCACTTCTCTGTCATTGTGAAATGAAATATTCCTAAACTGTGAATGACATCCAGTTATAAGTGAGGGTGTTTGCATAAGTCATTGTGCTTTGGTTTGAGTTTTTTCTCTTGGTCCTCTACCTTCATTCATATGAAGCTGAACCCTGGATGCCAGGGCACGATTTCAGTACCACACAGAGTGGACACAAAAGCAGTGCCCAGTAAGAGCCATTAGCAATTCCAGCACATTTCCAGCTTGCTGTGAACGTTTGGAAGGACAGCATACTTCATGGCATGCAGGGTCTTTCACTGCCAAGTTCTTGTGTGGAGACAAAGCTTCTGTCTCAGGCAATACAATAGATGCCCTCTAAACCCACAGACAGGAATAACACTCTTCTAGTAATATCTTTCTTTACTCTGAATGTGGACATTGATACAGTCTTAATGCATGAATAAGGCACTTATATATTTTAAAACTTTCTGTGGCAGTGGATCTTCCAAGAACACTGAAAACTGTCAAACTTCTTCCTCCCATAAGTCTCAATATATTTCTGGGTGGGAGGACATAAAGAAGTGTTATACAACCTCTGGAAATGTTCCAGTGTGAAAAATCATAATGTCTGGTCAACTCCCTTAGTTCTAGCTCATTATTTGCATGCTGCTATTTCAATTTCTAGAATAATGTAATGCGAGAGGTGAAAAGCTGCTGTTATTAAGACAAGAACTGCCCATGAAATTTTCACTGGGGATTTCAGTCTCCTCAGAAGAGAATTTAATTTCTTCTCTCCCCTGTCTCACTCCCCACAAAAGAGGTTTCCCACCAAAAAAGGATCTGGGGTCCAGATGCTCATGGGGGAGATGAATGACCATGTTAAAGTCTCTAAGGAGACAATGTGTGCCCAAACTGCAGCCTTGGACTGATGAGAAATTCACTCTTCCCTGCTTACCAAAGGGCTAAACAAACTTCTAACCCCAAAATTTAATGGAACAAAGCTTTTGTCTTCCAGTCAGCCATAACCATTATTTTATCCCAGTTCCCAGTAAGTAAGATTTTATAACTGTAACACCCCAACATATTCTCTCTCATTCTTTTCCTCTCCATCTCTTCTTTCTGCATCAAGCACCATCTGAAGTGACAGACAGGCAGACAATGCACCAGCCTTTTCAAATCCTACTGGGAAACACATTTGAGAGAGAAGTATCAAAACCACACACAAAATATAATGGCACACGATTAATTAACCTGTCAAGAGAGAAGCAGACATTATTGTTCTGATGAGCTTTTTAGATTGTGGGTTGCTTCCTCTTGCCAGGTGCAGCTGCAGTGATAGCAGGGGGGAGCTCACAAAAATACTATACTGCCAGTCCAGAACAAAAACTGGCCTTCAGACAAATGGCCTGGCCAGGCACTCACTCAGCAAAAGAACTTCGTTCCAGAAGAAATCAGACAAAGCAAGGGTGAGCTTTTTGCATGGATTTGGGGGTTTTATTTTCCATTTTGCATAGCTGGCACAAATACTATTTCTATTTAAAGAAAAGGAAAAAAAAAAAGAAAAGAAAGAGGTATCTGGAGCTCAAGTGGAACCAAATACATGTAGCTATTTAGGCTCAGTCCTATGAAATACTGAGCACGTCCTGCAGTGGAAACTGGGGATACTCCCTAGAGGGAGAGAAAAGCAGAACACAGGTCTGGTCTGGTGAGGGCTGTTTACCCAGGCTGCCTGCAGCAAACAAATGAATGTAGGAATCTGACAAAGGGCTTTAGCTTTATGGAAATTAAACCCAATAGAAATATCCATTTTTTTTCACTCTGTTTCAGCTGACATTCTTGGGTTTGGGGAATCTTCACTTCTGCATGGGATTTATAGCAAAATTTATGTTCCTCCTACTAGAGGTCATGCCTTGCTGTCACAGTTTTTGTAAGTTTTTTGTCTTGATTAAAATTTCATCTATTTCCTTGATTATATAATGCCCTAATGAAGCTCTTACTGTTACCCACACTGCCAGATACAGCTTTGGTTTTTGGCCCAATCTGAAAAAACTTTCTGGGATTCAGAAAATTCTCTGTGCTACATGAGGTTAAATAACTACCAAGATTAAGAGGGTTTGTTGAACGTGGGCATTACAGAAGCCTCCTTATTGTGGGACCTTTCTTGTTCAGAAGTTCACTGTAGTTTATTCATAAGATAAAGGAGTATAAAAGAGCTAATCCTTCAGGTAGAAGTAATTGTGGTTCAAAGAGCAGATAGTCATTCATGAGGGAGGGGGTGTTTGTTTATGGTTTGGTTTGGGTTTTTTTCTTTAGATTTCAGCCATAAAATTCGAGTTGAATCTCAATATCAATAGGCATCCTGGAATAAGATACACAATATAGCCTGAGAAAATATTCTAAAAGCTAGAAAATAATGGATAGCAAGAGTTTGGGAAGCAAGAAATATTGCTTCTCTTAGCAGACTACCAATATGGAACAGGTTATGAGAGAATTTTTGCAAAAAACAAGGTTATGACCCCAACTGAAATATATGTCAGGACAGATAAGATGGAGTTTTGATCACTGAGTATAGATCTACATTTAAAAATAAAGGAAGTTTTATTTCCCACATCACATGTAGGGATTTCATCAAACATTTTGGCTACTAGTATGCTATCAAGTCATATAATGTATCAGATATGAAGTGTGAAAATGTATGTTTCAAAACTTTATATTAACAGTTCATTTCAAATGCATAAAAATTATGCAAGATATGACCAGAAAAAGTATTCAAATGTCTATTAGTAAATCCCTTTCTATCTACCACTGGCTAATGATCCAAATACTCAGATGTTAGAAACTGAGGATGAAGAAGCCTGGAAAGGTTTTTGTGCACTTGTAGCTAGACCTGAGCTCACTCTAGAATAACCAACCACTGGTATATTACCTTATCCACTGTCACAAATCCATGACCACACTGGATAATCAGAACAGGAAAATATACAGTCACTACCCAAAATGGTTGAGTTAAAGTATTTTTTATTCTATTTTACTTAATCTGATAGTAGTACTATGTGAAGACATGATTATTTTTGTTTTCTGCTGTTCTCTGTTACTGAAATATGCACACTGCAAGAGGCTAAAGAGGCCACAGTGTGACATTGCCATAACTGGTGTGATCATGAGGTTCTTGCATTTTCCAAGGAAAGAATATAAGGTAGGTGGAAAACTCCCAAACAAAATGAGCCAAATTCTGTGTAGATAGAGCCAGATATTATAACATTTTAGTGGTTTCTTGGCTGCAGAAATGGCAAAGCATAAAACTGGCTCATACAATATAGGGTTGACTTACATTTATGAACAGATGCACACAGACATCAGAAACAGCCCATTTGAAAACTTGGGCCCACGAAAGAGCATCACAGAAGGCAATAAGGCACGTCACAGACAGGAGCATGAGAACAATTACCAGTTGAATGTGCATTTACAAGGCACACAGGGAGGCAGTAGGCCGTTGGGCAAGACTCAGTGTGGTATGCATGCATCCATGTTGTAGCGCAGCAACAGCATGCACGGGCAAGGACATCTTTCCCTCATTTCTTTCAGATTCAGGCTGCCTGTAATGCTCCCAGTATCAATGACACTCTTCCAAAAATACAAGTTGATTCAGGCTTGTAGTTCTTTAGTGCCTGATCATCATCATACAACACCTGATTGCAGATGCACTGGTGTAATAACAAAATAACTTGGTACAACACAATGAAGTTTCATGTTGTTGGAATGGAGAACAGAAACAAACAAGACCTCATAGAAGAGGGGAGATGAGAGAGTAAGCCAAAAAAAGTAACCAAGCCTGGCAATGTCAGACCATCTGAGGCAGTGACTGTGCAATTGAGAGTTTTCAATGAGGCACGTGCCTAAGACTCTTGCTAACACAGCAATAAGCACATGGATTTTGGTACCGTGACACTGACTCCACGTGCCTGCGAATGCATTGGCTCGCTCAACGTCCACCGACTGCTCTGCAGCTACGAGGTGCTATAAAGTTATAGAGAAGCCATAAAACATAACCTGACATCCATTGCTCAGAACAGGGACTTTAAGGTCTTTCTTTTACTCCAATTAAATCTGGAAAAACTCATGTAATTTCAGAGTACCCAACAAATATATTCAGGACAGGCTTGTAAGATATGCAGACACAGAGCAAGATGCTGTGAATCTATGAATCATTAATTATTCTCATACACATTTACCTCAGAAGTAAGCTTCAAATGAAGTTCAAAATGGTGACAGAGTATGTGAGAAAGCTCCAATTCTCCCAGGTCTCCACTAAGTTAATGGCATGATAAAAGTGTTTATTGAACTAAATCTGGATGATATGTATGCATCAAGCCATTGGAATCTTTACATTCCAAACCAGCCAGATTTAAAGTACTCAGTTGTCCCTGTAAACCAGTCATGAGAGGATAGGTCGGTGTAACAGAAGAGATCAGTAAAATAAAAATTAAAAAAATATCTATCCCCAAGCTACTTTTAAGACTATGACACTGCCTTTTTAAAGATTACTAGCTGGAATGACTTACAGGAGACAAACAGTTGATGCTATTTCCAACCATTATTTTCATAAAGTGAGTCCTAATTTCTAAGAATAGTGTTAATAATTATACCACATAATGTAGCTCAGTACCAATGAAAAAATAAACACAGCCTTATTCAACCTCTGGTGATATTCTTATCTTAGATGCAACAGAAGTTGATGAAATGCCAGCAGAAATGTTTTGAATTAAAGGCTGATTAGAAGACTCATTTTGATCTTCAGCATGAATTTACTCTAAACCTCAGGCTAGACTTGAGAGCTGCTATCATATGTGGGCTAACTAGCTCATGGAGGAGACAGGAGGAATTCCCAGATTAGGAGGGAAAGGGAGGCTCACATACTTGATACAGAAAAATAAAACATTTTTTCAATTCGGTGTCCTCTTAATTATTTTTTAATAAGCTACCTGCAAATAGGATGATTTGATTTATTTCAGCTGCCACCATGCAGTACTGAAGGAGCACTTCATCAGAATGTCTTGCTTCTCAGATACATGTAACATGGACAGTTAGTCTAAAACACAGATAAAAACATCATGAGGCAAAGGTTTAAATTTTCTGAAAATCTTGTTCTGGGTGTGTAAGTGTTCTTGTGTGTGTTTGAATATTCTGTGCAGTTCTAACATATTTTAGATTTCCAGTCTACATTTTGACTAAGGAGAAAATTCTAAGAAATGTAGAAAATGTAAGAACCAAGAAAAGGTAATAACCTGTTCTCTGTTTCGACTACTGTAACAGAGATTTTCTTACAATCACTGAGAGACGAAATAAATCCCAGGCTTCCAAAGTTTATTTTCTCAACCTGGTAGACTGAGGAAGAAGTAAAGAAGAAGTAAAGAAGAAAGAAGAACCCATTAGGATCTCCAAAAGCCAGATATTGGAATGGAATGTTAAAATAGGAGCCAGTCTACCTGAGGGAACATGTCAACAAGTGGGAGCTGGAGGGTACCTTTAAATAAGCTGTTCTTAGCCCAGCAGCATAGAAACACACCACAAATAACTAATTCATTTTCTTAGAGCTGACCTTCAGTCAGATGATTATTTACAGTGTTTCCCCTGGGAGAATTATCCTGATTCCTCAAGTAGACAGCCTGGTTAGGGAAAAATGAAACATGGACAGAACATATGTTCTGATCACTAGTCTCTCTTTAACATTATTAGTCCTTCACACATGTTTTGGCAGTCACTTGTGCCACAATCAAAACCAAGCTTTCCATAAACATCCCACAGAAAGACTGGATTTAGACATGCAGCTTAGACCACTAACTGTAGATGAGATCAAACACTTGTACTATTGCACAGGCATGTCTGCAGGTGGTAAATTAACACTGAAAATCCCTGAGGAAGGAGCTGATCACAATTACCATAAATGGAAAACAATGAATGAAAGAATCTTTTCCTTCTGTTGATGCAACAGTTTTGGGAATTGCTCTTGTACACTTGGTAGTTAACAAAGGACAAAGACATGCTCTTTAGAAGACAGGACCTCTCCCTGAAAAATGTACATAACTGAAAATATGCCATTGCTGTGGGCTGCTCTGTAACTCCCAAATCCTCTAGTTAGGGTGGTTTTAGAGTATATCTAAAAAGAGATTGTATTTTCACCAGGAACATTAAAAAATCATCTTGTTCTTAACCTGACCGTGCAATAGGCAATTAACTTGTTTGCTTTCCTAATGAAAAGGTAAATAATCATGCCATAAACATTTAATCTGCAATCTTTCTCTCTTGCCAGTATGTAGTTGGTTTCTCATAGCAACAACAGCTGTGACATTGTCAACAACAGGCCACTGGATTTACTGCAAGCCTGGACTAATTCCACTGAATGTGGCAGTCCTGTATCTGTCCTTCATCATGGCTGTTCCCCTGGTGCCAGCTGGAAAGGCTTGCTCACAGTGCTTCAGCAAGCCAAAGGGCAAAAAACAGTCCTAGGCACAAGGTCCTAGTCCCTAGTGGGAGTTCCCAGTCCCTCTCACCTTCCCTGGCTCACCTCCCTCAGATGCTTCTCCTGCAGGAATGCAGGAGCAAGTGGAGATAAACACAGACAGCTATATATGCCCCAGAAACCACTGAGCAGAAAAAGCTCTGCAGTAGTGAAAAACAAGGGGAACAGAAAGCCATGTTGGTTCAGCAATTTTGGAAGTCCAGATTCAAAGTGTTGTTTCAGGAGCAGCATCTGACTCACCATCAGCTCCCTGTGAGGATATTAAATCTTTTCTTTTGTAGCCCTTAGTACGTTCTTCCTCTTGGCCATCAGTCATGCAAAGTACCTGATTTCATTCTGCAGATAATCGAGCCATTTATTGGTGAAACAATTTTCTGCCCATGACCTTCTCCTTAATATCTAGTTGACCTTGGTCAAACTCCCAATTAAAGATCCTTCCTCAATCACTAAACTGTTTACATATCATGTTTGCAGCATAATAGCACATCAGTCAAGATGCCAGCAGTCACTAAATGCAGGTTTCATGCTCCACACTAGGTAGCTGTTTGTTTCTTTAGCTGCCTATAAATTTCACAGCAACTAATAATGCATGAAAGCAGCTAAATAGGAGGAAAAATTTAACAATATGGACTATAATGAACATTTTATTGCTGCTTACATTGCCAACGTCTGGAATTCTGGAAATATTAATGTTCAAAACACTATTATTTAAAATAATTTCACATAACACAGTGAATTATTCCCTCTTAATATTTGACTGTAAAAGAAACTGTCTAGAAAAACTACACAGAGCATTCCAGAAGACAAGGACTTAATCAGAAATCAATCAGCATATATGCCCTTTGAATTTAATAATGAAGAACTGTCAGTGCAAGCTGAAAATTTCCCAAGTTAGATTTCACCATAGTTACTAGCCTGTTAGAAGAATACAAAATATGATCTTAAAAATCCCTGTAACCAATTGACTACATGTGTCAACTTGCCTTGAAAGATTAACTTAATTATGTAGAAAGGGGGAAACAGAGCTTGTAGGATTGGCAGGATTTAAAACTCTTTGATGTATGTTTCTTAAGTGCTGAGATAGGGCAGCTGAAACCATGTATAATACTATGAAAATGTGCTTTGAAATGCTTTGAAAATATAAAGTGCTACATAGCTGCTACTACAATTACTGTATCTAAAATGTGCATGCACACATCATCTTTGAATGGAGAATGTTATGGAATCCTTAACCAGGCTGGAAGTTTCCTCAAAGAGGTGTTTTAATGGATGTTTTCTAACATCTTTAAGTTCCTGCTATTGTAGCAATAATAAATCTCATCAAAGGTTGTGGAAAATAAGCTTATGTTGAAAATCTAGCACTTGCCTATTTTTCTAAATTGGCATCTATGTGACAATTCCTTCCTAGCTAAAAACCTCCATCTTTCTCATGTTCCTAGGTTAATAAGGCCAAATTCAGAGGTATTAGACACCACATGCCACTTACAGTTTTTGAACCTATCAAAGCTATGATCTAAAAGAGTCTCCTCATCTCTCCTCTGAGCTTGGAGGTGCACAGAATTACCAGCTGACTCCTTATTGTGTCTTCATGATTTTCTAGGAAATATGCATGGTCTTCTTATTCAGAACCGCCCCACTTGGGGAATTTTAAGGTCTATGTTCCTTTAAGCACACTGAGCTCCAGAAAATAGATATTCTCTGACATTTACAATGAGTCTTCGCAGAATTCTTACCTTCTAGCCTCTTTTTACAGTCAACAGAGTGGGGCAATTTTAAGCTACCATTCCTCTGGCCCATGGAGTGGACATTCGACTGTGGATTATGGAAGGAGATCAGTCTGAACAACTCTGTACCCACCAACATTTGAGAAAATGCTTCCCAGCCTCACTTCTAACGCACTTGAGATACAAATACCATTGACACAACCTGAGGATACTTCATATTCTGAGAGCAGGTTTCTTATGACAGTATACTGATAGTGACAGCAATTCTACTTAGAACTGTTAGGCTTCAGTTACTCTAGTTTTGAGAAGAGGGAGAGTACAGATGTAAAATTCACATAACATGAGGAAAGTCAGAAACATTGAATAGAGATTTTACATTGGAGAGAAAATTCAAATTGTAAAATTTTATTAAAAAAAAATCCAGTGAGATTATTTTACCTCTGAAATAATTTCATTTTACCAGACTGCATCACATTCTTCAGATATCTTTGGAAGTGCATTACAATTTTTTAATTTCAAATCAAAATGTTTGTCTCAGATCCTGAAACACAACAGAATCATTTGTTTGTTGCATCTCAGACTATAGCTATATAGTAGCTATAAAATTATGGCCCAAAAAATTTCTGCTAAATTAGGCATAAAAGAAAATTGTAATATAAGAGCAGGTTTTCAATTTTTTTTTCCCAATGTATTTTTAAAGCCAGATCAGAAGAAATTTTTAGCAAGAGAATGACATTGCAATTTTATTAGGAAACTAAGTGTGCCATCTGAATTTGATCTTGAGATACATTCTGTTGGGTTGAGTGACTGGCCAAATCTTTCTGTTTAAAAGAAGGTACACAACCTAGGGTAGAGAAACAATCAGTTATTAATAAGTCTGCAAATGAACCTCTGTCTTAGAGCAACAATGCACTGTAATGAACAACCCCTCTTATTTTAAATACAAATTGAGAAATATTTTGCTGCAGAGAAACAATGCACAGCAAAGTTTAAGAGGAAAGTATTTGATACAGTATGATTTAAAGAGTGCTGATAACCTCAGGGACCAGTGACATTTCCTGTTACACTGGAAAAATTCTATTTAACAGAGGCAAACCTGGATTTTCTTGCTATTGTTCAAGCTAGACATCATGACTCAGAGAACATGAGTTCTGAAGGTCTCCCCAGAGACCTACCAACAAGACTGGATTTTCAGAGATCACTTCATCAGAAATTCAAAGGTGTCTTAACACACACACTCCTGTGAAACCTTTCAGAAGACTTCAGGGCTGAGAGTGGGCTCTTCAGAGGCACTGAGAGCTGCTGAGGGCAAGAGTGACTGCAACACAACAAACCTTTTCTACAAATATTGGCAAACCATCACACCACACCTCTTTTTCATCTGTTTTAATAATTAAGGAGCTGGCACTTAACGAGGTGAAATGTGTTTACTAACAGGAGGTCAGAGTTTCCCTCCCATCCCATGCTACACAGCCAAGTGTAGTTTCCTCACTTGTCACTTATATCAATTTTCAGAAGAATGTGTCTTATTCGCTAAAACTGCAATCATATTTTCTGGTTTACCCAAATCCAGCCTAATCTGGCTACTTCCCACTCTGACTACAGAACTACTAACAAAGCCTAATTCTCCCTCATGTTCCCAAGGTAAAGTGCCACTGAATTCAAAGATAAGAAAAGTAATTATAGATCACACAATTTCTTTTATGAGAAAAAGCAAAAAAAATCACTTTCTTTTTCAAAGATTCTTCATGTTTCCTCCAATTTATCAATGCTTTGAAAAGATACAGTGCTACATAGCTGCTATTACAATAATTGTATCTAAAAATAAGCTATTAAGGTATCATAGAAAAACTAATTTAGGAAAAAAAAAACAAGTACCACAATACTCTAGCTCTGTAAAAAACACACTCTTGAATGTTTTTATGAACTTGTTTCACAAAATACATGTACACAGCCATGATACACAGAGACCAGTGCTAATATTCCCCCTCAAAATATCTCATAAATGAGTCAATAACATTCATAATCAATTTCCTGTTTCCTGGATGTGCTATCATTACTACATTTTCCTAAGTTAGTTTTATTTTACTGTAACATATTTTTCATTTCTTGTTTCAGGGCTTTATATGCTTGTAACAATGGCAAAAATAAACAGATAAATAGAAAAGAGTAACCACTTTAATATATCTACAACAGGTGGATGATTATTTTGCTGCTTGGTGAACTTTTCCTGTGTAAGAAATAGCAAGAGATATAAAATAACATAAGCAGATTTATAACCACTGAGTGCAAGCATTAAGTGAAATAATGTCCTTATGGATTGAAAACTTAATTTTTCAAATCATTGATCTTTAGAATTGCTGATAAATGCATCTATTTATACCTCTAGGTTTTCAACACATGAAGAGAATACTTTGACTTGTTGCCTGGTAGATGCACCTTTAGCCTCTATGTTCCCTTTTTTGTTCTGGAACATATGAAAAAAATAATAATAATAATGAAAGTTCAAAAGAAGCAAACATTGCACTGTAGATAGCTCTTTAAATCTTCAAAGCTTAGAAATTATTAGCAATTAGGAATTAGAAGCATTTAAATTAATGAAATTCAAGTAAAAATCAAAGATTTTTGACAGCCATGGAAGGCATTATTTAACTTCATTCTCTAACAAATAAATAGGGTTTTCATATAATTAAAAAGTATCTGTGATACTTTACTTTTTATTTTTTCATCTGTGGCCTACACATATAAAGACTGCATCTTCCTATGGAATTATATGAATGCAAGACAAAGCAAAGCAAAACAAAAATCTAATATGCACTGCTTGGTTAAAAGAGGAAAATCAAAGCAAAAATTCAGTACCTGATTAACTCTTTTCCCTATTGCTTCAGAAGTAAGAGTACAAAAGAAAGCAAGCACTCTGTTTTCTCACTTGATTCTATCAGTAAGCCTCCCAAGGGGAAAGGATGTCTAACTTACAAACTAATGCCTTGGGAGTTCTCAGAATTCTTAAAGTATTTAGTTGCCTTACTCTCCTTGTCCTTCATCCTCAGACATCACATAATGTTAAAAAAGTGCCTGAGTCTTAACAGGCAGGTTTGTGCGGGAGTTGAACTGCTACATCTTTCATGTTTTGCCTTTCACATATCAAATAGGAATTAATTATCAATATGCTGTAGAAATCTAGAAGCAACTTCAATTTAGGGAACTATTTTCCTACAGCAGTGGTGCAACCTTGTTTGATTTGACTTTTAAATTTGCTTTCAGACAGAGAGAATTTCTTCAGTGGAATTAATTTTCATTTAAACTGTAAAGCTAATTTCCCATACATTTATAATTCCATGAGATCTTTTTCTCTTTCCAAGTCTTATCTTCACCTCCCTTGTATGGACTGTCTCCACTTGCTTACAAATATTTAACAGTAATTAATTAGATGCCTTCCTTATGCAGATCAAAAAAATAATCAAATTGTGCTTGCCCTTCAGACATTATACACCAAAAAGGCTCTTCAAGCATGTTAAATGAACTAAGAACAGAATGTTCAGCTCAAATTTCACATGAAGAGCTATGACATTTGCAGTACTTTTCATTAACCTACTTATTATTACCTTTCTCAGGGTTTGTGGGGTTGAAGGTGGCACTTTTGACTGACCACCAAAACCAGCAGGAAGCCAATGGAAAGAAAGAATTCCATCAGACCTGTTATCACATATTGCTAAAACAGCATTCCTTGCCTCATTTCATCTGCCACCACTCAGTAAGAGGGCTGAGAAGTCTTTATATTTCACTGTTTAGAGCTCAGAAGATGATCAAGACAAAGCCCTCCCTGAACCATCTCCATATTTTCCACCTCTGCAAGCCAAAAGGGTAGATTTATTTGTTGCTACACAGGCAATTTTTCCTCACCTTCAGGCACCTCCCTCTTAAAATATAGGGGGGGGAGAGAGTAGAGAAGGAAACAATAACCTCTTTCCTAACATTCAACAAAACCCTGGTTTTTATACAGTCCTCTCCAGAACTGAATCGTCCTTGCAGGTCCTCTCAATGAACCACTGGGAGTGTTGACAGCCAAGGAGCTGTGAAAAGTTAAGAGAAGGTCAGAGAAGCCAGCAACAAGGAAAATTTCAGCAAAAAGGGCACCGTCATGGAGCTGGAGGGTGTAACTACCAGTACAAGTCCAAGACTGTCATTTTGAAGGTTCATGCAATAAGCAGTCAGCAGCTTGGGTAGTGAAGAGCACGTCCCATGAGACAAGTCCACAGGAGGTGAGGCACACTTGAGCCCACAGAACACCTACATGACTGCCCACGATGTGCCAGCATCTGGCCCTCAGAGTACAGTGCCATGGCTGAGCAAGATAATTCAGCCGCAAGGTTTACACGTTACAGTGGGTGCTGCACAGCAATTTCCATTCTACTGGACTCTTTTGTGGCTATATCATTTAACTATTATTCCATTTGCCATGTAAACAAGGAATAAAGGAAGACATTTGAATACTTGCTTTGACTGCATTTTCTTTTTGTTATTGAAAAATTTGCTTTACATAATTTCATACTCCACTTGACTCACTATGATACTCATCATGAAGTACTCAAACTATGAAATAATGAGTTATACAAAACATACATTTCTGCAATGGTCTCTTAAGACACATGCATGGGGCTAGCCATAAAATCACATTTCTGTTTAGAAGGCTTTGGCCTTGACTACCTTCTTCTAAATTATTCATTAAGGCAATGAGATACAAAACCACAAGGATTAGAAAGTTACCCTCTCTGTGGAAAAATCTATAACTTGTATTTGAAGTGACAGTATGTATATCTCTATATAGACATGCATGCAGGCATATTTCTCACTTCCAAATAAACTTGTTCTGTATGTTCCAATATAATCTTTGCAATACTAAAACAGTATCCCTTTCTATATGGAACAATTTTCTCTCTATGCCGCTACTGTATTAAGACAGATCCCACAGTTAAAAAAGGAGAAAGCAAAGAAAGAAGAAATGCTGCTGGCTGATCAGAAGTTATCAAAGAATATTGACCTGGGTGGACCCATAATTTCACCTATTAGGTAGTTCCTATGTGCCCTCTGCAACCCAGAGTCAAAAGCAGTCTTCCTCCCTAGCAACAGCTATCATAACATGCAAAAAAGTCTGATATCGATTACGGGGAAGAAAAGAGACAGGAGGCTGCATAGTTTTCTTCACCTCCTTCTGACAATGTGGGAAGAGCTGAATCTGCTGGCTCTCAGCTGTGCTTCCAGCAGGGAAGGGCGCATTGACCATCCCCTCACCTTGGACAGCAGCTGAAAGCCACAGTTTATTTTTAAACACTTTAATAATAGAAGGCTGAAATAACCTCCTGAGGTCTGAGTCGGATCCAGCATGCACAATTGACAGCACGATAACTCACACTGCCTGCACAGCTAGTCAGAGATACTTTGAAATAAACTTGATTGAAGTCACCAGCCAAGTGCTAGGTGCATTTTGAAGGCACCCCTCAGGCTGTGGCTTCTCACTTCTCCTCTGCCCAAAGCACCGGCTCGGTGAGCAGGCTCTGGAGCAGCTGCAGCCAAAGCACAGTGACTATTAATTGTGAACAGGAAAAGCCATCACAAGAGCCAGGGGACGAGGAAAAGCTCAGGCATGAGGAGATGCTAAAGGAGAAACACAAAATAGTTTTAGGTTACATTATTCCCTCTCAAAAAGCACAGAGAAAGCAGGTACCACTGAATCATGAAAGGTTAAATGAATAAATGCAAGAAAAAGATCCTGTTTGTGCTCAGGTCATTGGTAGCAACTTGGTTTGCACAAGATACGTGATGCTACATATTTTGTGAGCATAGGAAAGCTTGTTAAAAAAAATTCCATATTTACAGCCACAAAGCGGAGCAATTCATACTTAGGGCTCCTCTGCTGCTTTATAAGACATATGGAGACCAGTTAACTTCCAGCCACTTCCCTCTGTAGAGAAAAGAGAATTATCAAGGAATCACTCATTCTCTTCACATACAACATAAGGTTCCTCAGAAGACGATAGTTTGAATTTGCCTGTGTTTTCATCAGAAAAACTGTTTTCCTGACTTAAATTTTCCCAGCTCACGCACTTCTTAAGTCATTCATTTCCAAAACCAATTCACAGCACAGCTGCACAAAGCTTTGTGGCAAAACTGCAAAGGGAGCAAAGTGGGAGGGAAAATGATGGGTCCATGACAAAGCAGGACTGCTATGGGCCAATACCACATATGGCTTCGTCTGATAAACCCTTGGCTGTGGCTGGTTATTGAAATGCCTGAATTTGGGTGATGGAATCTCCTCTCTTCCCCTACAGCTTAATGATTAGAGGTGGAAAATAACAGCAACCTAAGGGCAAACAGGAGTTGCTGCATTAGGAAGCTGCCCCTCTCTCACTGTAGCCAACCTGTACAATCTCTACGCTTTTCCACAGCAATACACATCCTGAAATGCCCAGTGATCAACAAAAAAAGGACCCATTCTCAGCAATGAATAACCAATCTGCCACAGAATGATCTGTACTAGTTGTACAAAATACTGAACATGTTACATTCCCTCTATGGACAAGGATGCTAAACAGTGTGTTTCCCCCTACAACAAGCACCTAAAGCCAGTGAGAAATTATAATTGTCAAAAGGAATATGACAGAACAGGGTTCATGAACAACCAAATGTAACCAGACTCTTCTTCCCCCCAGGATAAACCAGATATGATTGTGACCAGGAGTCACAGAGGTCTTAGTCCTGATTTAATACAGTGAAAACATCATTATCTTACAACACTCTAAGCAGAAGAGACAGAAGGACAGAAAACCACAAACAAAATCACCCTGAAAAGTGCACAGGGCATCATGTAGTGATTTACAAAAGAAAATTATCTTTCCCACTGCTTCATGCAAAGATATCTTTCCTTAGGTCTGCATGTGGAGAGATAATGCATACTCACACAGTTCCTTTGGGTTTCAGTGCTAGCTGTTAACACCCAACACACTCAAACTGGAGGTCCTCAAATGGGAGATGGACAGATAAAGCTGCACCTTTTTCATTTTATTTCACACTGTTTCCAGCACCTAAGGCAACACCTTACAGGTTGTTGACTTGCCTTAGCTGTACAGCTGGAGATGGGACAGAGGAGAGAAAGATTATTTTTCCTTGCTAATGAAATTCAGTAAAGCCTTCATTTGCATCAAACTGACTTTTCATTGATGAATAAAGAGGGAATATTTAAAAAATCCAGCTCAAACAGCTTATTCCAGCGATGGAAAGTGACAGCATATGCACACATATAATCACATGGGAAATAATAATAGTACGTCCCAGTGCACTGCAAAGCATAAGAAAGCCAACTGCCTAAGGGATATGTCAAGAATGATTTATTTGTATACAGGGCTCTCTTTCCATGTGTCACCGCCTGATTTCTTCAACGGAATCGCCAAACCTTGGTGGAAAAATAGCTATAGTTTCTTTCCCTTATCTTATCTCATCCTTTAAGAGAAATATAGGATCTTCCCCAGTAGCTGAAAAATTGGAGGGAGCTGTTTAAAACTACTTTGTTTCTAACTCATATTCACAAAATGTTTAGATTCTACTAAAAAAAAAGTATTTTTATTTGAAAAACACATTGCTAGTTCAGAAATCGATGGAGGGCATTCCTTTCGCTTCCTGTAGATGTTATTTCATGTGACTTTCTGTCTCAGTATTTTGCATCTTTTGCAATATGATTGTTTTACTTCTGTATATCCATTATATTATTTCAAACCAGTCAGATGTATAGGTAATGTATCCATGCATAATAGTCAAAAAGTTATTATCTTCTCACAAGACTACTCTCTCCTTACTATCTTCTTTTCCTTCTTTGTTTCCCACATCCTCTATTGCAACCTCCCTGAAAAGTTTGAAGGAACTAGAATCTACTGGACAAGGAATTGAAAAAAACAGACAACACGATGAGTGGTGACATCTGGCTTTCCCTGTAATAATTGCTTCTGGAAGAGGGTGGTTAGTAAGAACTTTGGCAAAGATTTAGCAACCCTCTCTGCAGTATGAATTGTATCCAATGCCCAGGAGTGAGCTGCTTATGAAACAATGGTACCTCATTCAGTCATCTGGCAGATGAGTGAACACTGTGTTTTCAAATGTCCAGTAGTATTAACACTTGAAATTGTCAGAATTCTTCCAAAGACAAAGGCATTGCTCCTGAAAAGGGTCCTAAGTGTTCCCATTACATCTTCCAGTGTTCTATCAGCCACCAAAGCCCTTAATAACACAATCCTGCTCCTAATTTCTAGATTGACTGAAATTTTGAAAAGCATACAAGTCCTTATCAGATTTCCAGGTGACTTTTGAAGATCAGTGAGATTTAACTTTGGCCTGGAAAAGTTTGAGAAAAATTAACAAAAGTATTATGAAGCAAGACCACCTATTACCTAAAAGTTATGAGAGTACATCACTATGGTGCAACAGAACAGCCTGCAAGAAGACAAGGTCAGTTTTAACACATTCAAAGGAGAGTCTGTATGAAACACATCTGTTGGTAGCATTGAATGGAATAGATGACAAATGCATGGAACAGCTTTGTTTTCACTGATTTTTTTGTTACTGTTGGGGAAACGAGGACAGAAATTACACACAGACTCATAAAATGACATAACATTGATCACATGTTGACCTAATCAATATTGATAAATAGAAATGTTCAATTCTTAATACCACTCAGCATTTTTAAACAGGCTGCATTTGGTGTTCTTGTTGATGAGCTGCCTACATTGCCAGAGATACAAGTAAACTATTGCTATTGTTTCCTTGACAGCATCAAAATTGTCATCAAAGGAGTTTGTAGTCAATAGCAAAGAGAAAATTTGATGAGGTAGATGCACATGTGTCCAAGTCAAAGGGAAGGAGCAATTGTGCTTCTCTGTGAAGTGAGACAGGTAAACAAACACACAAGGACTTACAGTGCAAGCACACAAGGTATGTGCTGCAGCACAGAGCATAGCTTATCCACATGGGAGCTGCAGAGTTTCCTGATTCCCAGAACAGAATTTAAAGGCTTGTTCAGCAAGGGAGGAGGTGTGATTTATCAGAAAATCTAGAGGCAGAAGAAGCACAGCAAACAGAGGAGGACACCACCATGGCATTATTCAGAGAGGCAGTGCCAGGACATTTCTCCCTGGATGTGGAATATATTGAAAGGTAGAAATGGGAATCTCTGCATAAGCACCCACATGCAAAGTACTTCTAACATTACTTCAACAGTATATATGACACAGAGTGATTAGGTAGTGACAAATTTATTAAAGCAGTAACTACTCTTGCCATTCTCCATGCAACACCACAGAAAAGAAACTGAAGCTATTCAGGTTTACTGATGAGCTAGAGTTGTGCAGGGTAAAGGATTTCAGTTTCCCTACAAAAAAAATGCTGCATTGATTTTTCATCAGCCAATTTGCATAAAGAACAACAAAAGCATAAACAATAATCATGCATTTTATTTTCAAAACGTTGTGGCCACAAGCTTCTCTTACAAATTTCATAACCTGAGTTATTTTCCACCCATATTAGATAAATGAGACAGGGATGACTATGCATTGTACAAATTGCTCTAGATAAACCTCTAGAACAAACTATATGTTCTGTGCTAATGCTTTTTAATCACAGACCTGCATCAGCAAGTAGGAAAAGTCACCCAGCTGGATATAATGACCAGGATAGGTGTCAGGAGACAGTCCCCAAAAGTCACTTTGCTTCCTAGACCGCAAAGGCTGAGCTGAAGACAGTGAGAAAACCTTCCCCAAGCCCCTTAAAAACGTGTGAGATGCTGAGACCAGCAGCAATTTATTTCTGCCAGGTTCCTAATGCTCTGCAGCCTCACAACAATCAGGCTGGGGTATGTTTTGCCTCCTTTCCATATGCCCAAGTAACCTGAAAAGGTTACCTGAAAGCTTGAAAATAAAACAGATGCATGCAGCTTTCCTAAACATGCAAACGCCACCGAGATTATGCCAAGGGCTAGCACTATAAATGTACCACAGCCAGGATGCAATCAGGCACAGGTTTGCTTTATTCAGAACTGAAATGTCACCACACCATGCAAATATGCATTTATGATGAAGAGAAAGGTAGTCTGTGCAGCATTAGTTATGCTTAATAAGTCATATCCCAACTCTTCTTAAGCTCTTTTTAAGAATCTTGGGAGAGACATCTGTTCATCTTATTTGACTGCTGCTAAGCAGACATTAAGGATTTGTAAATACTCATAAATACTGCAGTTAACAATTTCTCTAAATATTTTTATGAACTGCCACCAATTCATCACAGAAGGGTTCATAATCTACAATTCAACTAATATTAAGTTCTTTATAACTACCAGGACTCATTCAAAAATAAAGATATGCACACCCATATCATTACCTAAATGACTTCCAGGCTTTATATTCAGTTTCTCTGTTTTTTAATTTATACTGTCCTTGCACTTAAAGGGGCTTTTCCTTTCCCTGATAAATACAAAATATTTCACATAAGGAAGAAAATAAGCCTGTATAAAAGAGACATTTCTTCAGAGACAAGCAAATGTACAAATCTTACAATTTTACAACTTCTACTGCATAGGAAGAGGCAAATTAACATTTCATATCTGTAAAGCACTTGTGAAAATAAAAAGAGGAAATGGCCAATTTTTAAGAAAGTCCTTGTAAAATTTGCCTTATTCAGAAAAATCAAAGCAGAAACCTCAATAAATTACTTAATACACATCCTAAATATATGAAATCCAAAGATTCCTACCTTCTGCTATTAAATCAGCTGTGGTAGTACTGAGCCTTCAATTGCAATGACAGCTGAATTTCACAAACTCCGAAGTGACAAGTCCCTGCCCCGAGAGTTTTCAGCATAATTCAAATCCAAGAAATCAGTAATGGCTTAATTGCTTCCAAATTTTAGATGAATATATCTATTTGATGTAAGCATGTGATAAAATTAAAAAAAAGTTTAGAGAAAATGCTATTTAGTTAATTCATTATAAAAGTATAGCTTTGTGTACAGTTATTTCTACTTGCATCAACTTGGATAGCCAACAAGCCTTAATTAGCTGCAATTTTCACAGAGCATGATCTGCAGGGACATTGGAGTCATTTTACATTACAGCAATTAATCTGTTAAGCCCTGTAGCTTTATGCTTAAAAGATGCACCCTATCTACTACTCAAGCAGAATGGAAGGATATTGCATGGATTATGTGAAATTAAAACAGTTACACAGTAGTTGATTCTTTCTCTCCCTTTAAAATACATCAAAATTACATACAAGTATATAGACACTATAATTTATGTGTTATAAATAAATATGTATTATAAATAAATATATGAATTACATAGAATTTATACTCCCTCACTGATAAAGACAACATTCCTTGCACTTTCAATGAGCTAACATAATCAAAAACAAGAATGTGGTTTCTGAAAACATATTCCTAGAACTTGTTTGGGTGAAGGTTGGCACTCTGGAAACTTGCCTTCTTCCCAGCTACTTAAAAGCAGACTTTCTCTGCAGTCAGGTAAAGCCAGGCTTTGACAGCGCTCTAACACAGCATTCAACCAACAGGTCCTGCCAACCAGTTTCCTCCTTTTCATCCTTAGATCTCATCAGTGAAATAATACTTCAGAATACTGAAGGATTACTCTCTCCTTTACTCTTGTAACTAATTTTCTGTGGAATCCCAAGAGAGAACAATTGTCATACACAGCATATGGCAGGCATTAATGATTAAATGTAGATGCCTGGACCGTAGATATCCAAATCTAGGTTCTCTTTATAGACAGTAGAGAGAAATAAGCATTCTTGGAAGATGCAGTGTCTCAGTCCAAAGATTTTCTTCTTCCATTGCAGAATGGTCCTGGAACATGTAAAGTGTTTGAAATACTCAATTCTACAGAGAAAAGCTGAGAAAATGGGAAGATGTCCTTTCTCTGTATGTGAAAGGTATGTAAAGACAAGTGCAAGAAGAAGCAGATGTGAAGGAACAAACTAAAGCAGTTCCAGGAAAAATTTTACACCCATAGAAACACCACAAAGGGCAAAGCACAATCTAGGTCTAGAGTAGTTTAACTTCAGCAGCTGCAGAAGTTCTTCTCTGTCTCTTCAAAGGAAAATGCAATACAAATCCCAGCAGCCACCTAGCAATGTACCTGCTAGGATTATGGATGATAAAGAAATTGGATGCATTATAATTTCCTTCCATTTCTTACTAGATGGACTCTTTTGGCCTCATTGTGTTCCAGACAGGACCAGCTGAGCCAAATAGGGAGGGTGATTCCATAACACTCCTCCCGCCGAGTAATAAAGACAGGAACTATTTTGCCTTTTCCTCCTGCCTCAGAACTACTCTACAGACACAACATCTGAGTGACAGGCACTTTGGGTGCTGATATAAACATTAGCTTCTTCAGCATTATGAACTGTGTTGCTGAGATGCTCTTGTGCAATTTGCAAGCTAAGGTTACAACTTTTGTCCTTTCACATTTTTGTGACTTCTGTGAGTTCTCACTTGCCATTGGACACATGCCACAAACTTCAGTGTTGGCCTTGAACCTCTCCCAAGCCACTGAGCTAATCAGCTTTCATCTGGAAGCTTCTCTCCTTGATGTGAGTTTAAAAAAAAAAATTCAATAGACATTTTAATTAATCACTAACTGGTCTTAAGATTTAATTTACTGAAAGTTTTAACTTTATTCATTTAGTGTGACCAATGCAGGCAGGAATGTAGGCAGAGATTGTGCATTATGATTCAGGATGAAATGCTCAAAATCAGTAGGGAAGCATGGGATGGTTTCCACATTGATTTATTTTAGTCTGCAAACAAATTACTGAAGGTCAGTTATACTTTTCTTATGCCATCATGAAGAGGGGAAGTAAACATAGAAGCTCAGCAACCCAGTTTAGTTTTTGGCTGGCTGGCTAGACATGGCTATGTCAAAAAGAAACAGTAAATACTTGTTAAAACACAGAAGTGCTCACAGTCCCATTTTTTCCCAAATCATTTGGGCAAGGAGAGTAAATTATTTCTTAATTCCTGCAGTATTTTGCCTGCAGACTAAAGCCATTGTCAATAAGCTCAACAAAGATTACTTACACTATGTGAATTTTCTTAGTGTTTTTTTCTTCCTGGAAAATGAAATAGTTGGACTCATACAAATTCATGTTCTTAATGATTCTTACCAGAAATATCACCAGAGTCAAAACAAATATTTTCATGGGCTGTAAAATGATCCTTGAACCATTTTTCTAAATTGATCATATATATCTTTTCTGCATCAATTCCTACATCTCTTTAGGCTGTTTGACTAATACTTGGTTTTGCACTAGCACTTCACTCCAAAACACCAATGATTTTTCAAAAGGCTTGAGACTGTATGAGCCTGCAGAGAGATGGACATATATGTGAATATATCCTCAGTGAAATGATTCCTAGAAATTTGTCTTTAAAATGTTCTCTTAGGAACAAAAGCAGATTTGAAAATTATAAAGTCTGCATTCATACATTTTTAACAGGTCCTTTCAATTCAG
This sequence comes from Notiomystis cincta, assembly GCA_013398075.1. Classification (NCBI taxonomy): domain Eukaryota; kingdom Metazoa; phylum Chordata; class Aves; order Passeriformes; family Notiomystidae; genus Notiomystis; species Notiomystis cincta. Next base: position 119,642 of record VZRX01008015.1, on the reverse strand, counting down.
TATCAATATTTAGATATTTAGATGTAAAATCTGTCAAGGAATTTACATAGTCTATAGGCTTATCTGAGGGTGAACTAAATATTTGGCATGGCAGACAGCCTCAGAAATATTAAGATGGTTATTCGCACATAACATTTACAGCTCATTAAATAAAATTTACAGAAGAGACTGAAAGTCACAGCTTCCATGTATAGCCCAAGCCTGAGCCTTGGAGCAGAATTCCTGCTAAAAGTAGCACTACCCTGCCAGTCCTTGTTTTCTTATTAGAAACATTTTCTAGCTAGCAGAAATCCCCAACTATCATGTGTTTTTGCTTTAAGCTCAGATTTTCACAGGCAACATCTCACTTTGAGTCTAACTTTAGCCAAGGGTTACCTTCCTTGTGTTCTAGTCAATCTTTGATTATTTACCACAAGGTTGCAGGCATCATCTTTCCTCCAGCACTTACTGTCCTTATGTAGTGTAGACAATTAAGATTTGCTTAAGGGACTTCAAGAGAGCACTCAGTTGTCCCCTTTCACAGTAGACTGCAGTTCAACTAAATATCAGCCCTCAGGAAAGCTTCATCAAAGTAAACCCTAACTAAAACTTTTTTCAAAAGAAAAAAACATCTAGTTTGATTTATAGCCTTAACAGTGTTTTAAAGGAGTTTTTCCCAACTGAAAAAAAGGCTCCTTCACACCATGTGGCTGAACATGGAGCTGGGAATTTTTCTGATAAGGGGCCCAGGAATTTGCTTTGACCTTTCCTGAAACTGTGGTCAAGACCCAGACACAAAACAGTTCCCTCTTTTTTCTCCTCTGGAATGTTTCCCCAAGAAGGAAAGCCAGGGTTAAACAAAGAAGGAAGTGGCTGCAGAGAGTGTTAGCAATGGAATGACTAGCACATACCAGGCTGCTGAGAAGCCATGGGGAAAAGCCAATTGCTGCAAAAAGGCTTCATTTTGAATGGACAGGAGCTAAACCTCAGGTGGAAAACATGTCAAGTTCTTCCAGCTAAGGAGTTATGCACACATCTGAGTGACTGACCTTCTAGCCTGGATGGCTCTGCAGGTGGGGTTGTACTAAGGAACGGGATGGATTTGGGTAAGAGAACTTGAAGTACCACAACAGCCAAGCTCAAATCTGAAGCAGGAAAGTAGGTACTAAAGGTTGTATTTTTCGTGGTATAATTCCAGGTAGGGCTAACATATACCCTTGGCTGTTTGAATATAATTTTGGTTGCACATAATATAAGGGAAAAGATCGAATGCAAGACAGAAATATAAACGCTTTTGTCAAACATCATTCTTAACTCGGGATGCCTTCAGGAAAGCAATATGCTGGATGAGGAATGCTGGATGAGAAACCAAGAGCAGAATTACCCTTTTACAATCTGTAGAGAGAGATAGCATCTCAGGAAGGAGATTCATCTTGTCCTTTGAAAACTCTTCTCACAGACTGTGGTGAGAGTGCAGACACTAGCTAAATACAGGCAAATAATGTTTAGATGGATTTGGCCAGGCAGAGGGAATGGTTTGCTCATTGACCATTTCCACCATCAGTATAAAGAGTAACATGTCAGTGACCCACATGCTCAACACTGGACATCTTATACCACTGCAGGAATAAATTTTGCATGGTCCCCAGCCACAAACCATGTAAAATGAGAAATTGGGAATTAAATATCTACAAGCGAAATTTCAACTTAATTTTATTTCTAACCTGTGTGTATGTGCATCATCATTACATCATTGTCATCACCACTATCAAAAAGAGATTTCCAGGAGGTTTGGGCATGTGATATTCCAATGAACATACCTGTCTCCCAAATAAACAAGTGGAGAGCTTGAGGAATAGCTCCTGGAAGTTGTAATGATGGCAGAACATGAACTATCAGAAGGTCTAAAGGACAAAAGTCAGCATATATTGTTTTCTGGGAAGCACTATTAAAATTAGTAAGTTCTTTAGACTTTCATCTACCTAAGCACTGTTTCCCACTCAAGCACAGACTCTAACACAAATCCTGTTTATGCTCAGCCCACTTGTTAGGTACAACTACACCACATCCTGCACAGCACTCCACTGGGGCCTACTCAAAGTGAGCACAGGACTTTCTCAGGGAAGTTCTTTCTGAAGGGTTTCACGGGTTTCAGAGGTACCATAAACTATTCAGTTTATTTCCTAAGATGAATCTTCACTCTGGAGAATCCAGGTGAGCTGGTAACTCCCTTCAGAAGCCAAGCTGGTGGAACTTCAAAAAGCCGGACACATCCTGTTTCCCCATGAGACTAGGAGGCTGAAATCACTGGCTCTCCAGCATAGGTAACAACTTTATTTACTGAGACAGCATCATACATTGTTCAATCCAGCAGGAACAAAAATCAAGAAAGATAATTGAAAGCCCAGATGTCTTTCAAGCTCAGTGTGAATCTGTTACTGTAGTTCTGAAAGAGTAGGCGAAAGATGTTTTACAAGCCTGACAGAAATTGCTAAGAATAATCCTACTCCCATTCATAAAAAATTCTTGCATTCTAGTTCCAATAGCTGTCACCCAGATATCTGCCTCTCAATTTTTGCATTTAAATAGTGGGGGGAAAAAAGCTTTATGAGAAAGCTGAAAATCTTCCCCGATGGAATTTTTTTAAATTTCTCTAGAGATACATCAAAAAACGTAACTACAGGCAACTGCCTATGAGTTTAGATTGTCATTCAGCTAACTTTCCATGCATATTCATACTAGATGATGCATATGGTGTTTCAAATCTTTCTGCCCGGATAGTCTTCTAAAGTTTTATGTAACATAATATAAAATCAGTGTGGTTTAACTTGCACTTCATAACTACCATTTTTAAGGACAGGGTCTCTAGAAAGCATTTTAACTTGCATGATTTTCCATTTAAGTCATTGCTTTCAGAAGAAAATTCATATAAGAAACCACATAGTACTATCTAATAAAAACTGTTCTAGTCAGGTAAAGACCATTATATGAAAACAAAGATTTTTATGTGCAAATTATTCTTTTTATTTTTTTCAGGAACTATAGCTTTTCAAATTCCCATTTTGAAAAGCCAACTTGAAGTTCACTTCTTATGGTTCTTTGCAAAGTCACTACTAAACAGGAGAGAAATAAAAATTTTTAAAGCCAAAGTTTGAGGAATTTAACTTTTTCTTGTCTCAATTTTTAAGACATTTCTGTCACAGTTAGATTTAAATAAGAGGGAAGTAAATAATTTATTCTAACTAATTTTTACATAAGTGAAACAAATGTCCACAGTTCTAAGAGTGGAACAAAGAGAGACAATGAAATATGGTAATTTATAAAGTCATAGGGCTTCATAACATCATCTTTAGCCTATTACTTACACTGTCATTCTTTACTTGATTCTGAGTTAGTTGCAGTGAGCAACTTAGCTCTGATAAGTTTTTGCTCTCATGAAGCAATCACTTTTATCTGGGCAGGACTGTGAAATAGCTTTTGAAGCTGCCATGCAAAAAGTGTAAGAACCAACAAGTAAGGCAGGTAAGACATTAATAAAACAAGTAGCTCGGGAAAAGTCTCAGAAACACTTGACCAATTTTTTTCTTTGAGAGTTGACAATGTGGAAATATACAAAACTACAAATGTGTAGGGATGCCCTGTGAAGGACTGAGATTAGTGGCTCAACACATCTAATAATCAAAATCACATCTTCTTTCCTCAAATAATAAAAGGGAAATAAAAGATTGGCACATTCACTCATTATCACCATGAGGTTGGGCCAATTCACAGGACTGATTAATTCCTGTGATTCCTATTTTATACATTATAAGAGGTATGGACTGTATAACCTAAAACTCATTCAAAGTTACAGCCAGGCATAATGGAGATATCCTTTTTTGTATAGAGGTACAATATAGAATCATAGAATAATTTAGGTTGGAAAAGACCTCTAAGTTCATCAAGTCCAACCATTAACCCAGTACTGTCAAGTCTACCAACAAACTATGTCTTCAAGTACCACATCTACACCTCTTAAATGCCAGGGATGGTGACTCAATCACCTCCCTGGGCCACCTGTTCCAGTGCCTGACAACTCATTCATTGAAAAACATTTTTACTAATATCCAGTCTAAACCTCCTCTGGCACAAATTGAGGCCATTTCCTCTCATTCTATCTATCACTGGTTGCCTGGAGAAGACATTGACTCTCACTTGGCTACAACCTCCCTTCAGGCAGTTGCAGAGAGTAATATCTCCCCTGAGCCTCCTTTTCTCCAGATCAAACATCTCCAGCGCCCTCAGCCACTCCTCATCAGACTTGTGCTCCAGACCCTTCCCCAGCTCTGTTGCCCTTCTCTCCATGCTCCAGCACCTCGGTGTCCTTGAACTGAGGGGCCCAGAACTGAACACAGGACTCGAGATGCAGCCTCACCAGTGCTGAGCACAGGAGGAAAAGGTGGAAGAATTTGGTTCCTAGTTGTTTTTGAAATTGACACTGATTTTGTATTCAGAAGTACTTTGAAAGGTTGCTCATTCCTCTCTCTTATATAATACCTTGCAAACAAGTCCCTTGGGTTCTTGCAAATTTGAAAAGAAACATTAGAAGAGTTTCCTTTCTGGATCTCAACTTCCTCCTTTTACTTGCTTTATGTATCCATATTTCTTAGCATAAAATTTTCCAATATACGGTGCTTGTCTAACTTGATAAAAGCTTATCATTTAATTAAAAGAAGGCTAATCCTGGTACTTTCAGTATTTTTTCCTAGATGAAGAACTAATTTGGTTTCAGATTTTTCTTCTCTGTATTTGTTCCCAGACAGGTTAATCCTGGCAAAGACAGTATCTTCCTGATGACTGATTTTCCACCAGAAAAACACACACATTATTTAATTTTCTTTTCACTAAGGCAATAAATCCTTAGAGACACATTAGTAAGTAACATGAATCTGATTAATTCATTATTCACTTATTTTTAGCTGTTTGTTTCATTTGCACAGTCTGGCTCTTAAATATTTCACCATGCAACAATAAATGTTCTAATCCAGAATAAATAAAAAACCAATGGTATGCTCAATCCTAATAGGATAAATATTTTAAAATATAAAGTTGCTTTCCAGTAGAAAAATATGATTAATTGAAGACAATTGTGTTAAAGGATATTTACTTTTCACCTTCCTCTCTAATGTGAAATTAAACCACATCCAAATGTCAAAGCCAAACACCTTTTTTCAATCATCTCAATCAAAGTACTTCCAAATAATTTCAGCTCCCTATTAACCCAAACAAATAATCTCTGAAGAACTCTACAAGCATTTCTAAATTCAAATAGGTAGGATAGCCAGGAAGGACAGACCATCTGTTAAAAACCTGTGAAAGTTAGTTAATTCAGGGGTTTCCAAAAGGACTGTTTGACTTCGGGCTATCAGCATTTCGAAATTTTGCTTCATTTGAAAATCTTTAATAGTTTCTTTTTTCAGATAATGCCTGTAAATTATTGCTGTTGCACATTTCTAATAGGAATTCCACATTCTTTCAGAACCGGAATGAAGCAAATATAGACTTTCAGTGGTCTCTCTTGTATGACATGAAAATGACAGTAATTTCTAGTTTTTCCACTATTTTTTATGACTTATAAAAGTTATGACTTACAAAAATGAGCTATTAAATAGCTTTATGCTCTAGATAAAAAAGTAAGTAGCATGATAATCAAGTAAATTTAAATAAGGTAAATTCTCAGGTTGGAAGAAATTGTAGTTGTTTTCATTTGACAAATCCATAGGTCTCTAAAACTCTGCAGCATTCCTGTACACCTTTATCATGTCATTTTACAGACATGGAAACAAAAATGCGGAAAAATATTAAATAACTTCTTAAATCTTCTACTAGAGCTGCAATAAAAATCATGCCTGATTTATATTTCTTTGTTTTACTTATAAGCCATTTCCTTTTCCTTCCAAAATAACTTTTCATTAATATAAATAACAGCATTTTCAAAATGTTCTGCCTTATCTCTCTCTCTCACTGCTAATATCCCAGCTCACCACTAGCTTTAGCATTTCTCTGGGAGACAGGAGTGAAAACCAACACAACTATTTGATTTTAAAAAATTAGCCTGAAGTGCAATAACCTCATCAAAACCTCACAATTCAGTGATTGGAAGCAAATCGTCTGAGTGTGCAGGGGAATAGAATATCTTATGAACATAAATTTGAATATTTTAATATAGCTTGTATTTGCAGATTTGACATTACTGTATGTCTTTAATAACTAGTAACTCAGCAACAGCTGGATCTAGAGGTAATTAGTACATGTCAAATCTAACAAATTCCACCTACCACTTCTGTCTAAAGTGTAATCAGTCAATATAAATTTATTTAGACTATTTTGCCTCATCATAAAAGTCCTTTACAGTAATATTTGTAACCCATTTATTGCCTTTATCTTTATGGAAAGTGCTCTGCAAGAAACGCAAATGTCAAAAAGCGCCTGTTTGAAGCCATTGCATTAAAACTACCTGACTCTGTAGGGTTTAAAGACAGTGCAGGGCAGTCATGGGATGTTTTGAGGCCACATTTAAGAATGGATTAATTTTATTTTAGGAGAGACAAGACCTCAGTCTTCAAATCCAGAACACTTCTACATGTGGCCTGACACCACTGAAACTAAAGACAAAGACTGGTCTGTGCATTAAGGGAGGCTGGGTGTTTTTACTGAAAACACAAAAGTGATAGCAGTAATAGTAAGTAGTATCATCATTATTATCACTAGTTTTGCTGCTGTTTTTACTGTTATTTACAGTATAAATCTCCAATAACATTGATCAGTGTATTTTCACCTTCCTTTATATGCTCCAGAGAGGGCTTGAATAATGCCAGGTTTAAGCCTTTATGTGTCTGCCTCATGCTGGATCACTTTTCTGGACATGTGGAGTTAAGACTCCAGCCCTACAAATTAGTCTTATATTTTTTAAAGAAATATGTCTATTTTCCATATGGAAATAAAATCTTTTTCATAGATGAGGTTAAATATTGGCAGACAGGGTACTGTTCATGTGTATTTTTTCTTTCAGCTATAGCAGCATCTAAAAATGCTACCCACAGACCAAAAAACAGTAAATTATGCACTACATAGACATTTGAGAGCATCATCTTGCTTTGATACACAGACCAGATCACAGTCAAAAAAAATTGATTGTAAAGGCAAAGCAGCACTAATGAAACCAAAATCTGCATTTCTATTTGGTCAAAAAGCTCAATACCAAAAAACATAATTTAAAAACTCCATTCATACTTAGATCATCAAATCTCTTAACTGCTAAAGAGCTGCTCCAAAGAAATGAAACTGATTGAGCAATTATATGCACTGTAATGAGCAAGCAGAAGGGGGGAGGAGAATTTGCTTGGGCTGCTTGAACTTTTGCATGCCCTGACTTTTGAAGTGCACAAGCCTCATGACTTTCTTCACACACAGCAGTAACTGAGCATCCCTCAAGGGTCTGTGCATCCCTTTGAAGCATCACAGACCTTTTTTGGTGCTATTTCTGAACAATCTCACAAATTGCAGTGTATCTCCAAAACTAAAAACTGAAAATAAGTTATCTGCTGCTATGTACAGACTTTATTAAAACAACAAATTTCATCAAGAAGCAGGAGTCTACCCTTTCAGTAGTCTGAGCTTGTTAAAAATTGCTAGTCAGGTCTTCCTCTCCAGCTAAGCACCTGTACTGGGGAGGCTCTCCTCTAAAAGCACCTGTGAGAATATTCTCACAAAATATAACTAAAGCTGAAGCAGAAGTAGATTTTTTTTTTTTAGGTAAGTGTTCCTCACAGTTGAGATCTTAAGCTATGTAGAATTTTGTGGTAGTTGTTTTGTCATTTTTCCTGCTGCTAACAAAAATACAGCTTTTTTTAAAAGAGAAGTTTTGCCATAGGGGGAAAAAAAGAGGTTGTTTCCCTACTTTACCTCTATATCTGACAATATACCATGAATTTTCACAGTCAAGAGATCGTAGTTAAACTCTCTGTATGGATTCAGGGCAGAAAGTTACCCTTCCCCTCACCTGAAAGGATTTTAGTTTAGCCCACACAGCTTGTATCAAAGGTTTTCACGCTTAATATGAGGCATCACTTATCTACTTAAGCAGTTTTTACAAGCCACTTTGAAGACCTTATATGCTTTCCATACACCAACAAATACAACTGAAAATAGCTTTTGCTACTCTTCCTGTCTAAAACCAGTAACCTCGTACTTCTATCACAAAATTCACACTTCTTTTTAAAAAAAATCTAGATTCCTCAAATATTTATATTTCCATCTTTGCAACTACTGTCTATTTTTGTATGTATATATGAAATTTGTTAAATTTCATGCATGTAACCTGGATTCCTCATGTAAGCATTCACCTTTTAAAACATAGTTCTTCTTTGCCAGGGAAATTAATATACTTGATAAAATTTGCCTTCTGTGCACTGCAAATTAGTTTAGTACTTACTGGTATAGAGTGATTTTGACAAAAAATATAAGCAACTGAAAAAATGGAATTGCAATGGAAAAATAACAATCTAACTGCAGGCTACAGCTATGAGTTGTTTTGGTTCTCATTGCATTCAAAGAAACTGCAACGACTCTTTGTGCTCTGAAAAACTATTGTGTTTGCTGGTAAATGAAAAGAAGGCATTAGAAAAGGCTGAGATAAGAAAACAGTGAAAAAAGAAAATGAGGCATTGTAGACCAGAACAAGGGGAAGAACTAGTTATTGAACATGCCTGAGTCATTTTTAAGTTCTTCAATATTTTGTCTGTCTATTCTTTTTTTTTTTTTCCCTAAATGGAAAAATATAGATTTCTGGTTTTAAAAGAGGGATGGAAAAGCTGTGAAAATGAGAACTGACATCTAATTGACTTACTGGAACTGAATTGTAAAAGAAAAACAGAAGAGAGCAACTCTTCCTTCCAAGTAAAAAAAGGTGTCTGATCTCATGACTTTTTCGGCTTGATAGTAAATATCATGGCGGAGATGGGAGCAAATGAGAGCAAGTATGCTAGTAGCTACTCATATCCTTTTTAAAAATTATTTTCCCCCAAAATCCCAAATGAGAAAAGTTTCCATGTGGTTCAGTAACAGATGCAATGCAAAAACTAGTCAATTGTATCTATTTTGGGGATTTTTCCTTTGTTTGCTCCCTTTCCACTTCTACTCTGGCAAAAATAAATCATTCATCATTAGAAAATATCATATGTACTGATGTCAAAACCCAAACTCCAGTTTTATGGCTCTTGAGAGAGGACAGAATTCCACTGTATAGGAACACCCATGGAAACAGTATACATGGAGTTTGAGACAAAATAGAAAATTAAAGTCAGCTTCCAAGTTACTTTCTACAAAAGTTCACCCAAGTCTAAATATACAGAGAAATGTTCTCTCTCAGAATTAAGTACAAAATCTCTCCACAAACGGTCCATTAAAGTGCATCAACATGATAAATTATCACAATATTATTTTCAACATGCTATGCACAGCTGAAGAGAAGGAATTTGAATGAAATATCTGTCTCAGCTTTAATTAGTGTCATTTCCTCAAGGCTGTAATAAGGTTCATTTCCGCAAAGCAGTTTTCCACTTTTCCCCTTGCTTATTTTATCTCAACAGCAAATGCACAATTAAAAATTTCTTAGAATCAGACCAAATGTGTTATGTTACAGAAAGATTTAACAAATACTATGAGTCATTTCTCAGGTGAAAATTAAGAGGGAAAAGAATAAGAAGGCAACAAATAAACTCAACACACCAAAAAAAGAAGTTATTCCACTGTAACTGTTGAAACAAAACAGGTTTATTTTAAATACTATAAAAGTACTGGAAATATAATTTTTTCCTAATTATAAATGTGGCAAAATCACTTGGAATGAAGGTACTTCTGTATCTGGCACACAAGGACAGCTAAATAAATTAGCAGAATGGTTCACACGTCTATTTCAGATGTTTCATCCGCCTTTTTATCTTAAATCCCTTGCAAATAGCAAGTGAAAAAGGCTTTGAACAGGCCAGGAATACTCTGCACACATTAGGAAGATCTGAGTCTGAATCATTGAGCCTATGTTCTTGAAGATCCTCCTTCAACCAGCACCAGCCAGGGAAAACCACTACAAGTTTGGCTCTTTTCTCATGTCAAGATTAGAGGGCTACATCCCATGAAACAAAGTGAATAAACAAAGAATAAACAGAATCTGAGGCTGAGCATGAACTTAAGCCCCAAGCTAACATGACTAAAAAGACTTCAAAGCTTAGGCATTACAGTATAGACAGCCACAGACTACTGAAAAATGTATCACACCCAATAAGATGGTGTGGATTTATTTAGTATTAAATTCAAGTCACCAACAGAATACAGGTGGTCTTGATGCCTGCAGCTGACTTCTTGAGTTTGGAAAGCAGTAAAAGAGGTTTGCATTGAATACAGAAAAAGAAAACATAGCTGACTTGTAGCTTTCTGCCTCCTAGCAAAGGCAAAAGAGGAGGAAAAAACCTAGGTTTTTCAAGGTGGATTAAGAAAAACCAGGAGAAAGGCTTGGCAGCAAAATATAAATAATGCAGGCGTGAACAAGGAAGACTCTGTGTCACTGTTAGAAACAGAGAGGAGGTTAAGGAGGAGTCCAGGCTTGGGGAAAAATCTGTAGCTGTTTGCAGGTGTGTGTACAGACCTGTTTGCAGTGCACAGACTGGATGTGCTGTATGTTGATACTGAGTGCTACCTGGCTGTGTGCACCACAGAGTCAGTTCAGTGAGCTCTGCTCAGAGGGCCAGCTCTGCAGACCTGAGCTGGTGTCCTTGTCTTCCAAACCCCTTAAAACAGAACCTGCTCTCTCTCAGATAAGGGAGACCAAGTGTAAACTGCAAAGAAAATCACTTTTATTTCTGATGTGTTGAGCATCTGATGAAGCAAAGTTAAACTAAAAATTAAATTTACTGTTCCCTGGACCCATCATCTGGGACATGTAGTCACAAAGTGTTCAAATAAAGATTACTCTAAAGCCTCATCAAATTGAATAGGGGTGTTTTTATCCTAAAGTACAATGTGGTACAGTAGCTAATAATCATCACAAAACTGCACAAAACCTCTTACTGGCTAATTTATTGCTCCTGGGGAAAATCCACACACAACAAACATTTTTATATGCATGGTATTTTCTATTTATACTTCAGTTTTGACTAAATGCACTAATCACATTTTAAATGGCCTGTGATGAAGAGAAGGATGTATTATATTGTATCACTGTCAACACAGAGCAGTAAACCTCTCAAGCACACAAAATTCATCCCTTGCTTGTTTCCTGCCCTGTTTAAGCCCTGTGCTGCAGCACTGCTGAGGCAGGCATCACTGCTCTGTCATGACTCTTACTTACAAGATGTGAGGAAAATTGAAGTTTCACTATTAACTTTTAATCGAGACTCACAGTCAATCAGTAATTTTGACTGAAAATTTTGAACATTACCGCAACCTAATGCTTGTGAACAAAAAAAACCTCCTTTTGCTGCAGGAAATGTCTCAGCTACTGATCACTACAGTATTACTCTATACTGGCCAGTGTGGAATATTACTCTGCTGGATAATGTTCAGCTGCTGTTGACTAACACCACCAAGTCCTTTTCCACCAGGCCACTTTCCAGCCACTTTGGCCCAGGCCTGTTTGCTGCATGGCGTTGCTGGGACCCAAGAGCAAGACCTGGCACTTCTGCTCAAGCCTCATGCAACTGGCCTTGCCCCATCTGCAGACCCTTTCCTAGCCTGGAGCAGATCAGCACTCCCACCCAACTTGGTATCATCTGTGACTGAGGGTGCACTTGATCCCCTCATCCAGATCATCTGTAAAGATATCAAACAGGTCTGACTCCAACACTGAGCCCTGGGCAACTCCACTTGTGATTGATCACCAGCTGGGTGTATCTCAATTCACCTCTGCTCCCTGAGCTTGGCCATCCAGCCACTTTTTTACCCAGCAAACAGTACACCTGTCCAAGCCATGAATAATCCATTTCTTCAGAAGGATGCTGTGGGAAGAGCTGTCAAAGACTTTAGTAAAGTCCAGGTTGACAACATCCACAACCTTCCCCTCATCCATTCAGTGGGTCAGTTTATCATAGAAGGAGATCAAGTTGGTTAAAGAGGACCTTGCCTTCTTTCACCCCTGCTGGCTGGGCCTGACCCCCTGGTTGTCCTGTATGTTACATGTGATGGCACTCAAGATGATCTGCTCCATAACCTTCCCTGGCATTGAGGTCAAGTTGAGAGGCCTGTCATTTCTCAAATCATCCTTCCAGCCCTTCTTGTAGATGGGCATCACAGTTGCCAACTTGTGCTGATTCTAAAACAATCTGTAACTGTCATTGGGATTTTTAAAAATATATATAGCTGGAATTCTCTCATGCATAATCTCTTACTAACTGGACAAAAATCACTCTATCTTGTTTCCAAGCTACACTATATTGCAAAGCAAAAAACAGTTCTGTTGTCCTCTTTCAGATTAGTCATTACTTTACCTTCCATTCTGGCCACAGGATGCTTTCATTACTTATTTGCAGAATTTTAGAGCTGTATTGTTGGAAAAGCAATAACCAGGTCACCCAACGTTTCTCCCAAATATAGCACTGACGTACACAGCGAACATGCTATAAAGGCCACCATGGTCAGTGGCAGTGTTGGAAACAATTTAGATCATCAGCTTTGTTCTTCACTGCTGAATGTTCATTTGGGAGCACAGCACCAGAAGCAAGGCATGCAAATTGCCCAGCCAAGGTGCACCAGTTTTGTCTGAGAGCCAGTCACAAAAAGAAGAAGCTGTGTCTATGAGCAGAGGATCTTTCAGGCTCTGCTGAAGCTCAGCCCAGCCTAGTGGTTGATATTCAGCTGAGCTCTTCTGCTTTCTATTCGGACAGTGCCCGTCTCTGGCAGATGGCAGTTTACATAATGATGACAAATGTGAGTGAGCAGCTGTCATCAGTGCTCATCATTTATGCATCATGCAGCATCAGCAGTAAAATACTCCCCTTTTGAAGGGGGGAAAATATTTCAAGTCCCCAAAATCAACACCTAAAATCACTCTTTCTGGCATAAAAATAGCCACAGGAAATGGTAATCACCACAAAGTAGTGACTGGACAATTAGAAAAAAAGATATCCTTGACTATTTTGTCATACCAGAGTGGCTCAGTTTTACAAGTCTTCTACAAGCTGTCCTCTCCTATGCCTTATTAGTCCCACAGAAAAAATACCTGTCTAAGTATCCACATTTCATTGCAAAGCAAAGCTTTTTATCTTAGCTCTAAATACCTTTCTAAAGCATTTTGTAAGACCTGGATGACAAAGAGATAAATTATTCTTCCTTGCAACTACCATTCTTCAGCCATAATAACCTCTGTCCTGGTGATAATACACAGGTAACTGTTAACATTGTCTTTGATGCCTGCAGGAAAGGGCATCTGCCTTTGCCCTTAGCAGTGGAGGAAATGGTTTATCCTTCATGCTCCCTCCTAACAGCCACATTTCAGCATTTGCTACAACTCTGCAATCACAGTGAGGTCAATGAACTGGCACTAGTGTATATAAAAGCTTACTTTAGCTCATCTTTTTAGTTTCTGACTCTCCTACACCATGAAGAAGAGGATCTATAAAACTATCCACTAAACATTAATTTGCTAATACCTACTATTCCTGTTTCTCTTTACTTACTGGTTCTTTTCATTAAGTTTATATGGCTGTTAGCTCTTCATGTTTACAAGAAAACTCACAGTAATTTAACAGATTCATTCTGCTATCTTAATTATCACCTTTTACTACGCTACCAGAGGCTCTGTAATATAGCTCCTTGTACTTCAGGGTTACTACTTTGAAATTGGGTTGGTGAAATGTCTTTTAAAACCAAAACTGAAGACGATTTTTAAAAGAATTTTGCATCAAACTATGTCCAGCTATAACAAAGATGCACATGTCTTGTCTGTATGTAAAGTTAATAAAGTTAGGCAACAGCCAAATGACACACCTGTCATCTGCTGCCTCCTATCTTTTCTAGTTCATTCCCTTTAAATCAAAAAAAGGCTTTGGAGCTTCATATTCTGTCTCTCAGAAGATTAAAAAAATGCCATTCCACAAACTGCCATTTCAAGCTGAAATGGGTTCTGACTCAATACAATCTGCAAAATTCAAAGTGGTGCAAATACACTTCACATATTTCTCTCATTTTCTTCTTTCATCATCCATTAGCATGCAATATGAAACTCTGCTTTCTCATTATACTTATATTTCTCAGCAAACAGTTGTTTCTGCTATCAAGTTCCATGAGAAAGTGCTTTCTTTCAGCTGAGAAAAAAGTGTCTCGACCTAAATTTATAGCCATTCTATTTTTATTTTTTGTTGTTCCAAACCTTGTCTGTTCTAGATGGCAGATTTTCCAGCAGAAAGCCACAATGAAGAAGAGGTATACTTAAAAGCACAGTTAGCAAATTGAAGCAATCATAGTCCACCTGTACAGCTACACACTGTGTAGTACCCAGCTCATCCAATAGACATTGGCTTATTTGTCCATTAAAATGCAGGAACTTAATAAACTATAATTCTGCATAATTCATAAGCAAACAAATTCCATCTGTCTCACCTTCAGAGACAGTGTTGATTAGGGGGCAGGAATGTACTGAAGGAATACTCAGTGGTACTCTGCTGGTATAAACATATGCTGAGGAAAAAGCCTAAAGGCTTTGAAGATTTGCAACAGTTTCAAGCTTATGTGCAAAAAGAAAAGCCATCAGGGCTTGAAAAACTGCAGAAGGACTTGAGGAGTTCCTGCCTACCTTGCAATACTATGACAGAGCATTTAATCCTCATGACCACCCTTGCATGAAAGGTGCNGCTTTGAAGATTTGCAACAGTTTCAAGCTTATGTGCAAAAAGAAAAGCCATCAGGGCTTGAAAAACTGCAGAAGGACTTGAGGAGTTCCTGCCTACCTTGCAATACTATGACAGAGCATTTAATCCTCATGACCACCCTTGCATGAAAGGTGCACACACACACAGAGGGGAAAAAAGCACGAAAAAGCGAGACTGCAAATGTAAAAATGTAGTTACTCTGTGTCTTTCTAATTGCAATGCTCATCTTTGGTGATAGATCTGCAAAGCAAAGGTCCCTCCCAGGGAGGCAGGTGCAGGCCCATTTGTACATCCTTCTTTTTAGACTATGCAAACTGGAAGAAAGGCAGCAGGTTCACTGAGTTTCCTGTTCCAAAGACAGTTCAACAATACACTATCTCTTCAACAGGCTGTCACAAAACCTTCTCTTCTCTCCTCCAACTGCTTGCTCTCTGTGTAAACAAATAGGTTTTATTACACACAAGGCACAGGCACAAACCATCCTGAACTGTTCTTAACCAGACACTAAATAGTGTTTCAAATCCTCAGGTTCAGATGAGGAGCTATGGGTATTGCACGTGTTTTCTGAGTGTTCTGGCTTACCCCTTTTAAGGAATAACACGCTTAGAATACTGTTGTACATTTTAGGATTTACAGACAGAAAACACCAGCTGATGACAAATCTCTAGCTGGTATAAACTGTCTCTTCCATTGACTTCTGCCCCCTTTGACAGCCATGAATTGCACAGGTGCTCTTGTCTGTCCTGCTGCACGTGTTCTGCTCCAGGGGACCACTTTGGAATTTGATATCAGTTAGTAGCTCTTCCATTCTTTTTAAAAGACAGTTATTAAGTTGCTGGCCCCTTACAGAAGCTCTCCTGGCCACCTCAGAACTACAGCTGCAGATGGATTGCCTGGTTTCAGCATCTGTACTAAATAAATGTTGGCAGCTGCTGAAGGGTTTCCTTTTCTCTGCCTCCAACAACAATGCATACAGAGCATTTCTTTATTATTTCAGAGCAATCACTCTGTTCTAGATACTATGCATGTGACTTGACATTTGGGAAACTTGTTCAGTTACCTTCCCTGATATCTTGCACAGGAAAGAACTGTGATTAACAAAGAAAAATGAGAGTGAGATGTAAGCTAAGCAGATTGATGGGAGGAGGGAGATAGGGACAGAGGGAAGAAAGAAAACTTGTTTTTAAAAAAATGAGAGCAGAGTGCAACAGAATAAATAGTCCTTGGGGAGAAAAAAAGACATAAAACAGTATTTTAAAACTGCATTACAATAATTTGAACAAATGTCTGTCAACAAGCAGTAAAAATAAATTCTAGTGCAGTGACAAGTAATTTCCCAGACAAAAAAGATCATGCATTCCCCCTAACATACCTATAGACTTGAAGGAAAATCTGTATGTCAGCAAATTTTACCAGCCTAAGGCTTTTCTCCTCCAGATCAAACAATATGATCCATCAAAACAGCATTCTGCACTACAGGTAGGAAGAATTCTTTTCTCTGACTTGTCTAGATGATCTACATAATTAAATTCATAGCGATTGTTATCAACCTACTGTCTCTGTTCTCACTGTTTCTCATCTGACAAGGGCTCACACAGCCAAAGCCTTTCCTATTTCTTCCCTCTATGCCTTCTGATCTCACAAAATATATTATTTCTACCTGTAAATCATGTTTCTCTTCGATCTATATTCTAGCAGAACTACAACAGCCAGAACACCAGAACTAGGACAAACAGCTCATATAGGACAGCTCACTTCTCTCCAGCTAGCTGCTGTCAAAAAACCCATTTGCCAACATCCCAGGTTTTTGCTTCTCCCCTCAGTTCAGAAGGTTACAGAACATTACAGTTCCCAGCAGCAAAAAAGGGTTCAAACTGTATTTTAATATTGAAATTCAGCATTATATTTTCAGAAGTCTCTTTTTTCCCTTTGTCACAAACTGCCTCAAGACTAAAGAAACAGTCATGCCCTGCATCTTAGCTCACATCTTCACAAAGGGAAACTCCAGCTGATGAGGTCTGCCTCAGCAGAGTACTGCTAAGTTGATGGGAATGACTTTAGAAGGTTTTGGGGAGATGAAATGCTGATTCATCCATATGAAAAAAACACACACAAATAAAAGCACTAAACAACAACAGCAAAAAGTCTTATATGTTTGCCACATAGTTACTTTTCATCTCATAGAATTAAATATTCATGGATTTTCCAAAGCTAGCTGCCTACTACTCAGGAAAAACTGTTAAATATGTAGTAGGATGATATGCTGTGTGAGCTTCATACACTTAGATATTCAATTTTTTATATGATGGCTTCAGGATTTTCATGTATTTCACAGTTTTCTGCACTCAGTTCTTTGCCAATGCCTGTCACAAAAGGCATTATATCACTTGGAAAACAGACAAAGAAGGCTGGTTAATTTTTTCTCTCTTTCCAACTCAAGCAGAAACACTGCTAAAAGCATCAGAATTTGTGTCAGACAGCAGGGCAAAATGCAGCTAAGGAATGCATTTCTTTAGAAGAGAATAAATATTGTAAAGTAAAAAATAAAAACCATGTGAGGAAATGTAAGCTGAGAAGAAAATTTTAGCAATCCTTTAGTCTGAAAAACTTACAGAATTAAGTATCTTCATCCTAATTCTGATGCAAATTTCAACTGTATGAGGAATAGAGGGGAAATCTGCCCTTCTCACACTACTCCCTATAATCTACCCATGCATGAAAGTCCCGGATTACTACTTTACATAAACTGGCCATCCTATCAATGTCCAACCTGATCTCTGGCCCCAAGGAAGGCCCCAGGAAGGCCTGGCCCCCTTCTGACCCCAGTGAAGGACCAGCCTCGAGACCCTTCCCAAGACATCTGCAGGTACGGCCCCTGCAAATTCCCATCAGCTCCCAGCACACTTCTTTTTCAGCCTGAGAGCCACTGTGATGCTGCCTCCCATAGCCCAGAGAGTGTGAGAGATGGCAATTCCCAAGGGTTTTATGGTTGGGAGTTAGAGGGTAAGGTAGGTATATTGCAAACTTTCTGAAGGCAGCAGCTTTATTTCCAAACACAGCCTGGACCAGTGCTCCATGCAGAAGGTTTTGAAGCAGTTTCTTATTTCTTTTGACAAGAGAAAATGTGTTTCTGTGATAAACACTCCCATAGCTCACAGACAAGTGATCAATACCATTTGGGTAAGCAATTCCCTCACTGATGTACATAAAAGAGGAATCATCAGTCAACTTTCTGTAACAGCTGCAGCCTACGTCATGGCAAGAGAAGTTTAAAATAACTCATTAAACAAGGGAATCTGTTAATATGTTTGAATAAAAGACCTACTGAATGAAAAGGTACAATATTTGTGCACAATATTATGTCAACACAAAGTAAATTAGCAAATGTTTAAAAGGGATTGAATATTAAATCATTTTAATTTATGGAGATTTATCTTTTGTGAGAGAGATCCACTCAGGACTAAAAACACGTTTTTAAGGATACATTTCATGAGTGGTTGGAATGTAGCTACAGGAACAAAAGTTGAAGCATATGCCTGTTGGTTTAAGTGCAAGATCTAAGAAAAATGCTTCATCTTTCATAGTCATTGCTGCCTGATAAATACATTGATACAAAAAGTGAAAATGCAACAGGAAAAAAACCAAACACTCCACACTGAAGGAAAAAGTATCTTTTAAATCATCTTTGTAGGTACTTCCTACATTTGAAAGTTGCCGTTTTTTAGAACTAAAAAGAGTGAGATTTTTTTCTATTTGTATTTCTCCAAAAATAAAGTTTTGCACAAAGCAATATACTGTATTATATTCTCCACTCATAAAAAAGGACATTAAAAATATTACTGAGATCATAAAAATCAAATACTCAGAAGACAGAAATGCCAGACTCACTTTCTCAGCCTCCATTCACAGGAACAGAACATATTACCAGAATAGTAACCCTAGGCCAACAGGTCAAGTAGGCAAGTGTTAATTAATATGGCAGGCAAGTAAACTAATAGATATTTATTTTATTTTACTTTTTTAAGATGTGACCCCATGCTAACAAACATTTTACAATACTATTCAAAACAAAATAAACCCCTTCCAAACAAACAAAACTTACACTTCTGTCATAGAAGAGACTTAAAAAATTAAAGGAAGTGACCCAGACTCCATTCTGCAATGGAATTAAGATGATAACAAACCAACCAACCAACCAACCAACTCACTCTTGATTTTTGAACCTGTGTGAGAATGCTCCTCTACCTGTAACAGTGCTGACGTGTCTGAGTATATGAACATGACAAACTGTTCAGGGGTTGAGGAAATGCTGGTATTTCTCATAGCATCAACAGTTACCACCAGTTTTACCTATCTATCTACTTGCAGACTCTCTACTATGTTTTAAAAAAAGGAAAGAAAAAAGAAAAAAGAGAAAAATGAAAAAAGAAAACAGAAAAAAGAAGAAGAAAAAAAAAAAGAAAGAAGAAAAGGGGAGGAAAAAAAGGAAAAAAGAAAAGAGAAACAAAAGAGAAAAAGAGAAAAAAAAGAACCCTCCTGAGAAGACAGAATATACAACAGAAGGCCCAGGGACAATTCCAGTAAACTGAGGGCAGTGACTCACACACAAAGATAGAAACAAACACTGTCAATATCAGTCATACCACATTTGGGGATATCATCAAGCTGGACACCTATGGACTCAGACTAGCTGGTTCAATTTCTTTATCACCCAAGTCCATCCATATATTTACCAAGTTCTACCTTAAATAATTTTTTTATCTTTGTTCTTGGATGGAAGGAGTGACTTCTCCTAGTTCCAGCAAAGCCTAAGCTAGCCTAAATCAACACTGATGCTGCCACTGGAGTCCACAAAAAACTGTAATGCTTAAAAACAGTGATCAAAAAAAGGAAGACAAGGATATATAGTTTCTCCTTGCATCTGAGCATTTCTCCCTTTTAAGCACTGACATCCATGGATTTCCTCTTCATGAAAGATCCCAAACTACTCCCAGATGAGCAGATATTCAAGGAATGCTTAGTTTTGCTGAGTTCCTTATAAACAGAAAGTTTTCACTCTCCTTTCAGCACTTACACACATGCAAGTACAGTCCTGACCTGCCACAAGGGAATATGTTGAAGTGTAAGGGCTGTTTTCAATCTACTTCTGGTACCTCCGCTCTTTGGAGTCATTTGCTGTAATCCCAAATCCTGACACAGAGGTATAATCAAACAGCAGGCAGTTTAAAGGACCAGATTTTCAGGCTCAGCAATCAGACTGGTTATAATCCAAGGCAATGCTTCATGATACCTAATCATACATTCTGCAGCTGCTGAAGAGAGGGGATTTTTACTTCCCAAAAGAACTGTAATTATCCTTCACAAAGCCTGCAGACTTCTTACAGTTCAGCAGCTGCAATGTCCTGTTGCCTTAACTCTTGGACAGTCTGAGTGTACATATTCTTTTCAGAGAACAATCATCTCAGTGCATGTATGTCCCACTAGAGCACCAAAAAATTATTTATATAAAGGTTCATACCCCTACACAAATCTGCAGGCTTAAAACAAGCAGACCATGATACTTCTACCTAATTCTCCTATTTCCTCTTTTAGTAATCATCAAGCCATGATTTATTCTTATCTGAAAAGCAAGTACATAAATTTTATTCATAATGCTGTTGGAGATACAGAATGATTTCACAAATAAATATTTTTCTTTTAGCAGAGAACATGAACTGGTTAAATCGGCAAACCACATCTTAATGACAAAACTTTGTTTTCCACTAAACTGGCCTCAAATTTGACATTCAGTTGGAATGAAACTGAGGTTGTTTCTCTTAACCTAAGCACTTAGAGGAGAAAAGCCCTCACAGCAGCCTTTTATCCTTTCACCATAATGCAAAGCCTTCCAGAAGAAAGACAATGTGTGGAAGGCTGGAGCTGCATTCTGGGGTGAGGCAACACAGCAATCCATGGGATTCACACAAGCTTTGAACCCAAGCCAAAGTCATCAAGAGCTTTCCGTGAGAACAAATAAATTAAAACCAATCTTGTTATTAATATAGTTTTTCCATTATATTTCTGAGCAGAAAGAATGTAGTGACATCCTGAAAACCATGACTTATAACAGAAGCACTGACATATCCTAAATTGTTTGAGAACTGTAGCACTGTGACAGCTAAATAAGCTTTGAAGAACTGTTGTAGTAGCTTAGGAACAAGGGTAGAGAGTAGTGGTAGAGTTAATAATGCCACACAAAAAACGTTGTCCAGACAACACAATTTTTCTGAAGATCACAGATGACCCCAAATACAAGAGATCAAAAGACCTGAGCTTTGGAAACAGACACTTGCAGTCTCTGAGTCTAGTCTGCTTCAGATTTTAAAAATTTTCTACATAACAGGGAAATGGCTCAGCACTGAAGAAACTATAAAAAAAACACTTCTTATTAATGCAAGATGGGTTTCTCTTGCTGGTGTGTTGCGTTCACAGCTCAAGCAGATTTATTGAAATGTTTGCCACTGTGAAACGAGATTTCACATGCGTTGCTCAGAGTAGGCAATTATAAACTCATGAAGGCTACACAAGCTTTAACAGAGAAAAATGCTCTCACCCTTTGGTATGGCAGGCAAGATTAATAAAATTCTTCCCCATGTTGTGAAGTAAACATCTGGACTTTTTCTTTTCCGTGCTGTATTTCTTCCTTGCTGAAAGTAAAATACCCCACTACCCCAGCAGCTGAAAACTATAACCAGCTGCTTGTGCAACAAGAAGGTGCTGCTTCCTCTGAAACAGAAATTTACCTTTCTTCCAATATAGCCAGTGTTTGTTTATCTTTAATCAAATGAGTGGTAATTTATTTTAAATACTGAAAAATCACCAAAATGAAATACCAGTAGATCACACCAAATGGAACATTAAGAATACTGATTTCCCATATGGTCTTAGAAAAAACCTAGATCTTTTTCCTTGTGCTTTAAGCCTTTCTGCACAAAAAATTTGACACAGGTAATCACAATTACTCAAGTCAAGTTTAGGGCTTTAAGAAAAAGCATGAAATCAAAATCCTAATCAGGTCTAGGAAATAATTCCATCAGTTGTGACAGTGACATTTAACAAGAAGTTGATACTTCCCCTAGAATTGGTCAATCTCATGAACAGCACCGTCTTTTGGCTTCCATCCCACACTAAATTAATTATGTTAGAACGTAATTAACTCTGCTAAATTTCTAAAGGTTTGCAGATATGCCCAGCAGAACCCCATGCCAAACTCTTAAGCAGTTGCCTCTCATGCACTTTACTTTGGACTAATATAAAACAATCATTTCATGACCCCTCACAAAATTAAAATATTCACCCAAGCCAATTTTCTACTGAATAGTCAAAAGAATAAATATTTTTCAACATCTCATCCACAAGCAAAAACGTAAGAACATGAATGTCTATCAAAAGTTTAGCCTTGGAATTCTTGCATACAAAACTGAGATTTTTTTCCTACTTAATAAAAGATAATGATACTGAGGGGAAAAAAATCCTGAAATAAATCAATAAATAGTAATAAGAGCTTTCTGATGCATTCAGCAAAGAAAAAAGACAGTTTCTATTGTGGTGTAAACAAAGAGCTTCTCCACTAAACTAACAACTATTCATTAAACCCAGTTTACAGCAATTTACAAGGCGAGTGATAAATGACGACCTCTGTCAAGCAGAAATCACAGAGCAGTTTAATAAGCTGAAACATCATTGGCATTCAATACAATTTGGCACGAATTCTGAGTTTTCTCCTTTGAAAACCACAACTCTGAGCCATGGAGAATGTCAGCAACAAGAAGCCAGAATATCATTTAATTCTTCCTTTGGAATAAAAGAAGTCACATATGATAGCAGTTTTATTCGTTCCATGTAAGATAGAGACAATCAAGTGATATTTCTCTTCACTCCAGAAGTGTGGATGCAATTGCTCCACAATTTCCATTCTCAAACATTTCAGTGTTGAAAAATTCAAATCTATTCCCAATATTTACATCTGATCCAGACAAAAAAAAAAAAATAAAACTCCCAAAACCAAAAACCCAGTCATGCCCCCAANAAAAATTCAAATCTATTCCCAATATTTACATCTGATCCAGACCAAAAAAAAAATACAACTACCACAAACCAGAAACTCATGCTGCATCCAGAACACAAGCAAATAAAGTGTGTGAATTATAATGTGATCCCTCCTGCAATTTCACTGGAGGTAGTATTCTTTTGACATGTTTCACAGGCCTAAAAATAATTTTTAAAATGGGCCAAGGGGAATCACATGCGATTCAACAAGACCAAGTGCTAGATGATGCACTTGGGATGGAGCACCTCTCCTATTAGGAAAGGCTGAGAGAATTGGCTTTGTTCAGTCTGGAAAGCAAAGACTTCCAGGTGACCTAAGCGCAGCCTTTCAGTACCTGAAGGGAGCCCACATGAAAATGGAACGAGATTATTTATAAGAGCAAGGAGTGATAGGACAAAGGGCAATGGTTTTAAACAGAAAGAGAGGGTTAAATTGGAAATCAGGTTCAAGTTCTTTACTGTGAGGGTGGTGAGGCCCCAGAACAAGTTGCCCAGGGAAGCTGTGAATGCCTCATCCCTGAAAATGTTTGAGCTGGTTGGAGCTCTGAGCAACCTGGTCTAGTAGAAGTTGTCCCTGTCCATGGCAGGAGCATTGGTACTAGATTATCTTTCAGACCCCTTCCAAGACAAACCATTCTATCATTGTGTGATATTGGGAAGACCAGACCATTTACCTCTGCATTAGGAGAGGGCATTCAGTACTCCTTGTGTTTGGACCTAACCTCACTACTTGTCTGCTAATGGAAACCTAACAGTCACTAGGCTTGAAGAATAGTAACACTAACTCACAAAAAGGGCTTCTCCAAGACTTCTCCCCATGCCAATAGTCACATCAGCTTCAACATGTCAGATGTTCTTACTTTGCCTCATAAAGCTCTGTGGCATCCCAAATGACATTCAAATGTCACAGTTTTAATTTTCTCTTGTGTCTTGACACACTTGGCACTTTGCATTTAACATTTCCATGACATGGGAAAAAGACTCTGGCATGGTTGATGAAATACATCATGTCACAGCAACTTGTCTTTCTCTCTCTCTCTCTGTTCCATTGGCACTTCACATGCTATTAAAAAAAAAAAAAGTTTTGGAAAACCCCAAATACCTGATCTGTTATGGTAGAGCTTTAATTAGACCTCAAATTAATTTGAAAGTGTCAGCAATATCTTTTCTGAAGAGCATTTAGGTATACTCCATTTAATAATAACATGACATGAAGTAAGTAATGAAATTATGACCGTGGGAGTAAAAATTGTTTAAAAGAAAGACTATTACTCATACTAAATACCACACGTTTAAGTGACTGGCATTGCATTAATAATTATAGTAGTTATCACTCTTCATTGAAGAGAAAATATATTCAGATTACTAGCTCTATTTAACATAACAAAAAAAATATAGATTTAACAAATGTTATTGTGGAGTTGGGGTAGTCATCTGCCAAGTTCTATTCCCATCATTAGTAGCCAAACTGTCTTGAAGTCACTAAAAATAAGGCTAAGTAAATCGTTATCCATGTTAACATACTTTATTGATAAAAACCTGGATAGATATAACCAGAGAGAATTTAAGAAAAGTGCATTTTTTCATTTCTTTTTGTTCTTCTCACCTTATTCTATCTGTTCCAAACATCACAGACATTAATAAAAATTAAAAGCCTATTTTAGTTTCCACTGATTTATGCCAAGTAGAGTTTCCATGTAGAAGAGATGGACATAAAAACCACTGCTGTTTCAAGTTCTATTTACTATCAGTAATAGATAAGTTAGAAGTGCCTTTCCCTGGGCAAACTTCTTCAAATAATCATTTACCATGATTAACCTGGTTTCCTTAGTATTGAAAGATCCCTCTAGTGCTTTTCCCATTTGTCCATTAGAGTGCTTGGTACTCTTTAAATGCCAGAAACTCATGATCAAAAGAATGACTACCTTGGATATATCATGAAACTATACAGAGAGCAAAACACCCATTTCTACTAAGAAAATTAATACAAATCCATTGTAAAAAAAAAAAAAACTCTTGGTTGCAGTCAGTGCAATCTTGCATTCATTGGTGCAAGATAAGATTCTTCCAAAAAGAGTGCTAGGGATTCAATACCCAGATTCACCTGGCCCATTATTAATTTCTGAGGCAGCTGAATCAGCAAATACAACAGGACATAAAGGTCATGTTTCAAACCCCCAAGGAGAAGACCACAAGCTGAATGACCACACTGCCCATTTCTTCATAGCTGTTGAAATAATCCTGGCACTGCTCAAACCCTGGGCTCATTTGAGAAATCGGCATATCTGGCCGTATAGTTATCAGGGGGTGCTGGATATTTTCAGGGCTTCTTTCCTCCCCCTCCCCTTTTGATTGAATTATTTTCAGCTTTGATCATTCAAAGACCTTGTTAACCTTAAATTCAATACACATGCTTTCATTAGTTTAGCATTTCTTTCTCCCTTTAGCAGAATTGCTCTGAAAGGAAATTTTCTGTGACATTGTGAGTACCAGGGAAACATGCTGTTATATCTCTCAGATTAAAACCTTTCAGCAACATCAAGAATGTAGCACTCCTGGAAAAACATCTGCTGGAGACAGTTAACCTTGACAGTGCTGTGAGCAAAAGTATTACTAACAAAATGAGCCTACATGGTGGGCATATGTGTCTGCTGATGTTGCTGTACACCTGAGGCCTTCACCTCAGACTCTGTCTGCATTACTCTGTCAAACAGATCACTGAACTAACTCATATTTCAACCTAGAGGTTCCTTGCACATAGCAGTACATTCCTCTTGTATGGAACTGCCAGCAAGTTGTACAAACTCTCCTCAAAAGCCTATTTACCTGCAACCAGTAACTACTCTTGCAAAAAACAGTTCTGGTCTAAATTCTGACTCATTTGGAATCTTTTTGTCTTGGTGAAAAACTACCTTTTATTTGAAATGATATTTCTCCTGCTCTGAGTTTTATAGTGAAACAGTCATTCAAACTTTGGAAATGGGATTGAGACTGATGAGCTTCACCAACGAAGCCAAGTCAAAACTGAGTGCTGTGTAAAAGACTTGATAATACATGTAAAGGATGCTAGAGTTCCCAGTTTTCCCATGTAAGTGCAAGGAAAATCCCTCACTGTAGGTCTACAAAGCTCTCTAGAAGAGGAGAAAGACTCATGCAGGTCTGTAAGCTGACAACACACCAGCCAGCTGGGACTGGACAGCAGAATCTCACAGCACTGGCACCAGGTAACTCAGCTGCCATTCACAGGGCAGGGACAAGCCTTCACAACAGCTCAGTGGCACCTGGACAACAGCACTAGCACAAACTTCCCAGCGTAAGGAACATGCACCATGGCACAAATTACAGGAGCATATAAGAATAAATTTTTTAGTAGGCACTCCAAGTAGCAGAGATGCCTTCTAAAGTGGTTTTGGTTTTGTTTGTAGTGGGATTTTTTTCCCAGTGGTGTCTATAAGGATAATACTTACTTCTTTTAGAGGAAAAGCCCTTCCTTTGCCTGCAGTCATACTCCATTAATTCAGAATAGCTGCTGTTATAGCGACCTTAACTGTTGTGATTTCCCATACTGAAATGTCTGTCATTCTCCTCCACTGAGAAGGCTCTCAGTTGATAGCATTTATTTATATCTTATTTATACAAAGAAATTCCGTTCCATTTCTGTTGGTAATTGGGCCGTTTTGTTAAAATTCACTTTTTAATTCAGCAGAACAAAGCTCACCTTAGTAACTTATGCACATTAATAGCAGTCTATTATCCATGTTGCCTTCTTATGAATCAATTAAGTTTAATGTCCAAACTTCAAAATGAGCAGAAGAGACATATTTCTGCATAATGAACACTGAGAAAAAGCCAACAGCTGCTCATAAAGCCTCACTACATCGATCTACACAGGCTTTTAATGGAATATATTCATATTTATATAAGAAATCTCATCTACTATATTTTTCTAAAATTTTCCTCTACTTGAACCTGAGATTTAATGATCTCATCAAGACAACCAACCATACCAGGTTTTGGGTTCTTTTTTAAATGCTTTTCACATCTCTTACTTCTATTGAAACTCTTAGCCCAGATTTCCACTTTTCCTTTCCCAGGACAACTATTATTCTGAAATCAGTGAAGCTTCTCCTGACAACCACACAGAAGTTGTCTGAAGTGCACATGGCTCAGGCGTCCTGGTGCACGTTTCAGGCAGCCCAAACACACAACACCTTCTTGTCTGACCTGAGCAATCTGCTGGTTTTGCTTTGGGTGTTTGACATCCAAGCGTGGTTTGCCCTTTAATGCTGCTACTGTAAAAGTCCTCCAGAGAGCCCTACATTCTGCCTGTTTTCCTCTTGGTTCCCCAGAAAGCCTTAAATGCCTAACCAGAGACAGTCACTTCAACAATAAAAATAATGAACTTCTCAGTTTGAGGAACACACAGAAAAACTAATGTTAACAGAGCTCAGTTTATAATGGATATTTTTTCAGTTTTATTCAGGATCTGGTTTGTTTGGTTTTGCTTTTTTCTCTCAACATCAAAATATTTAAACATATCTTATAATTTTTTTCCTGATTTTTAGTGACATTTCTACTGAATATGACATTTCAGAATTAGCATCTGATTCAAGAAAATTTTTTAAAATGTTACCCCTTCTTATTATTTTTCCTTCCCCAAATCTAAATTATCCAACAATAACACCACAAAATTTATGAATACATTCTATCTCCTCTAAGCTGCAGTTTGGACAAATTTATTACTAGCCAAGTAATAAATACTACCCAGTACTTCAGCTGCCTTTCATGAATTTGAATGTATTTCCACATATAAAAGACACTCACTACTGGAAAACATTACAGCCTTGATTCAGAAAAGCATTTATGAGCATCAAAATGGCATTTTCCTGCATAAGCACTAACAACAAAAGGCACAACATCAGAAGGCATGGCAAATTCAGTTGAACAAATATAAAACATATGGGAGATAAAGTCTGACTGATGTCAGGGTTTTGGAGGGTATTTCAGAAGACTTCTGTTATTATTTTAAAGTTTTTTGGAACCTATTTTCAGATCTTATTTCAGGTAAAAATCTTGCTACCATTTTCCATGAGAAGATAGATCTCCCAATAAAGATGAAATATTTTTGACACAGGCACAGACTATATATGTTTCTGTTTTCCTTGCACTTATTTAGATCCCTCACTAGATTATTTATAAACTAGAGCAAGTCTTTCATGTGGAGTGTAGATGCAGGGGTACAAATTGGCTGGCATCTTCTCTTATGCCAAACAGGCTTGTAAATCTTCATTTGTGTTACAGAAACCATAAATGATGCCCCTGAATTTGATGTGGCCAAAACAATAGGATGCTGCACATCCTTAGTCACCTTTCAGACTTGTAAATAAAAAGCCTAAAGCTCGCTTCGTGACCAGAAAATCCAGAGCAGGAATTCATGACTGCACATAGAGACTGTAGAGCAAAAATGTTCCAACCTCCCAGCCAACTCTTCCTGGTGAGCTGCTGCTCTCTTCAACATCACTATTTTTACACAGTTATTTAAATATGAACACAAATAACTTCAGTCTCCATTGCCTGACTCCATAATTCTCTTAGCTCACAAGGCTTCTCTCACAGGAGTCGTAGGGAGCTACTTCTGTCACTTTGTGCTTTTAGCAGCTACACACATCGACAACATGGAGTAAGAATGCACTAAATAAATATTAATCAGGACAACACAAAACCCTAACCTGTAATTTAAGAACCACTCTGTTCTTCTGAAATCCACTGGCAAATGCACATTCCTCAAATTTACGTGACTAGAAACATACAACCTCCTAATTATTAACAATTTCTATCACTTTTAAAACTCATACAAAGTATTATTTCAATTAAGAACAAAACAAAAAACAAGCATGGATGAGAATGAAGTATGGATTTTCTCATCCAAGATAATTATTTTTTGCTCTATAACTGTCTGGCTATAGATTTGAATGTGCAGTTTGAACTTTAAATCCTAAAGCCTATTGGCAACTCCACAGAATTTGGAAAGATGCAAAAAGACAGGAGCAAAGTAAGTCTTGATGCTTCATGCTTATAGCTTCAGTACCATCAGAATCTCTGCTGGCTAAACTAAAGCACTGGATTAAAATTAAACTAAACCTACACTAAAATCCTTCCACTCCCAATTTAATCCTAGTATGTTTTGTTCTCCTTGGTATGGGCACTGGAAAAGCTTACCCTTTTCTTTGTAGCAGCCTATTTGAAGTCCCCTATGTCTTTCTACACTATCCTGTGCCCTAAGACAAATAACCTTAGGTTGAATCTTTCCAATAAACAATAATTTCTAAATTTCTCACTGCTTTGGTGAGCTGAACAGCATCCATTAGTCCACATCTTCCCATCTTGGCTCCATAATAAAAACAGACACTTAAAAGAACAGAGGTTGTGAAGAAAAGGCAGACTTGCATTCCTAGAAGACTTGATCACAGTAAGTCATCACATTCTTCCCTGGCTTCCATCTTTCTCCAAACGTGTTGTTATCAGTCATCAATTCAGAGCAGTTTAGGCACACTTGAGAATTCAACCAAAATAATCAATGAAAAGATAATACTCAACAGGAATTTAGGCAGTGATCAAGTGATTTATGCAGAAGATGCAATTAGCCTGGCCCAGCCACTGACACAAACGCCCTGGGAAGAAAAGCAGCATCACCAAACCATTCCTGCTCCTGGATGGCAGTCACCAAGTGGTTGTGAACTTTGCTATTGGTCCTGAAGAGACCCTCAGAAGGGGTTCCTCCTTCAGGAGGAGGAGGGCACTAATGCACTGGCAAAGCTCAAGGGACAGAGCTTTGTGTAATCTCAGGAGGGAGGAATATTGTGGTGTGTTTACAGCCCAGGGTAATATAAACAGGTATTTTTTTATTCTCCTCTTGGTTTTTGTCAGTCAGCTATTGTTGAAACGGAGTCATCAGGAAATATTTACACAGCTGTTCAATTCAAGACACAGTTTTTGTGCCTACTAAGACAATTCTATTTTACAGAAAAGCAGCAAAACCTTGTAAACCAAAACGCGAGTCACATAGGTTCTATAGTGTTGTCTTCATAATACTAGAATTTCACAATTTAATTAATGAATATCTTTCATGATATCAGTCTATCTGAATGTTTAGTTTTAATCTTAGTCCTTAAGCTACAATCTTTTGAAGTTAATGGACTTAACATTTTTTGTAAGATTACGTAACCAGAAAAATAATTTTTTTTCTTTTAATGTGTTAATCGGTTAAAGGGTTAATCATGTTGATGCTTATTTGGTCAAATCAGGGTTTCAGCATCCACTGAAGCAAATGAGACAGTTCATGCTTCTTGACATTATTGTTTACCTTGCCTGACTCCTGACTAAACAAAATATTACTTTGAACTCAGAATTAAACATAAGCTCTGCAACAGCCAAACCTTGGAAGTTTGTATGTCTTCAGGTAAAAATCATGAAACAGAAATTTCTCTAAGTCAGATCTTACAGTGAGTATAAACATTTAAAATGTAATAATTCTTACTTTACTTGGGAACAAACTTAATTAAAGAAATATATCAGTATGAGGTTAATGTACCACATAAGCATCCACTAGGCAGTAAAACAGCAAACCTGGTTCTCACAACTCTTCTCATTTGCTAGAAACTATAATACAAGTATGAAACACAAGATGTTGAAGTGATGCCAAGCAGCTACACATTGCATGAACAGGTTAGGGTCCCACTGGCAAGAACTGTAGCTTTGAAATTTAAATCAAGGAGTTTTTTTCATATTAATGACATTCCCAATGACATGTAGACAAGCAACCTCTTTCTAGTGAACTAGGAGACAGTTTTCTCTGAAATGGGTGAAGTCATTAACTGCAGTTAAGAAAATAAGTGTTGGCTTCCAGCTTCTGGAAGAGCAAAGCTGCAATAGGGAGCTGGTCTTCAGAAGCATTTTTTTGCCACACTTTATTTATTCTGGCAATATTTGGTGGGCAGTTCTTGGTCTTTGACAGAAACTCTGTATTTGTACTCTGTTCTGACTGCTGAACACTACACAGTAAACTGTCCATACAAACTAGTGTTACATGCTAGTAAACCTCAATAAAAAGCCAGCTTGGATGGATACAAATCCAATTCTGATGCCCCCAGCAGTGTTGAGAAGGCAGCTTAGTATGTAACAAGAAAACCAAGGCCATCTTCAGAGCATCATCTTGTTATTCTTCATTTAATCACTGAATCTGTTCCTTTCATCGACTCAATGACTTTGAAAGTTACCAGAATATTTTCTCTTCCCACAGAGGTAGAATAGATATAATCCAATGAAAGGAAAACCATTTTAGCACACAGTATTCTCGAATGAAAGCAATTCCCAGACCACACTGGGATCCTTGCTTTTGGTTACACCAGATACTGAATTCATTGAAAAGTTTTCAAGGAAATGTAAGGACATGAAAAACTAGTAACTACCTACCAACATGTCTAGACCATGCAATGGAGTTTGGTGAACAAAGTGTGGAGGCAGCAACAGACATCATTGTCTAAGTGAACAGTATCACCCAGCACTACAATCCTGCATCTTAAATGTACACATAGGATGGTGTTACTGCTAAATGCCCAGTTTTACTGTTCTCTCAGTTAGCACTGTACAGTTTTAATAAGTGCCTTTTACTGTAATTTCTACATTTAAAGGGTATGTATTGTGAGTATACACAATATATAACAGACCCACAAGAAAGTATGCATCTATTACCTACAATGATAAAAAAGATCTTCTGAAGATCCTGGTGTTTCTGTTCCCCAGGGAGACAGACAGAGGAAATTATATAAAACCTGCAATTGTATAACCTACTGGCCCACTCAACACAGAGGGTCACATTCCTTTCCTCAAAATGAACAGGGATACACAGCAGTGCAAAGGAGACATTTAATGAAGAAGAGGGCAGTAGGCAAAACTCAGTCTCAATAGTTTCTTGTATCAAAAATTAAAACAGCAGAATTAGAATTTTCAGTTAGGGAATTTTTCCAGCTTCATAAAATAAACTAAACTGAGCTACCATGATGCTGCACAAGCACATTGTGCCTTCCACTTGAACATCACTTTGGCACTGCTGAGCAGGTGTATGCCTACTGCAGCCTCCTCACAGGCTTCCTGCTGAGCCCCTGCTTTACTTTCCCTTTGAACAGAGACTATTTACATACCTTTTAGATTTAAAGAGTGCTGTCGTCCATTCTTTCATGTAGAAGAACAGCTTTTATGGTTGCTGGCACTCTGGTTTATCTCTGACTCTGTCACCAAAAAAAGCCTGAAAGACAGAGCCAAGGCTGCACCTGCATGGACCTCCACAGGTCTACCCCAGCAGCTGTCCATGGCAGCTGCTCTCTCAGCACTGCTCTCACTGCCCCACATGGCAGAGGACAAAGAGACCTCGCCCTGTGATGCCCCTGGGTGCAATCCACCACAAAAACACAAGCCTGCTATTTACTACAAGAATTTCTCTGCTGATTCTGAACAAATCCCAGCCTCATGTAAATCCATCCCAGCCTCTGCTCCCTGGCTTGGAAATGCAGAAGGTGGGGTGTGCTGAGGGGAATGGAGATCACTAATATTGAAGTAACAGATTTAGAGGTTTGCCTCAACAGGGCTCATGCAGCCACAGCACATCCCCAGAGCATTCAATCGCTCTGTTGTGCATTTGAGGGGCACGGCAAACAAGGAGGGAATTCAGCACGATTGTGAAGAGTGAAAAAACATCACTTGGTGGTTATGTGAGGTTATAAATTGCATTGAAGTATGCTGGCAGCTGTCACAGTTCTTCCACTTTAGCATTAAGATAGGCTAGAATGGAATAAAGATGATTTCACTGACTTGATGAAAAAAGAACATCCAAGGTCTCTACAATATGCTAGACTTTGATGAGGTCACAAACTTGACAGTGAATTGCATTGGGAACTCATTACTCTCCCTACCACAGTAACAACTAGGGAAGCCCAGAACTCATCCCAGGGCTCATGCTGTGCAATCCAAAACATACACAAGCCAAATATGTGCAGACATACGGCAACAACAGTCTGCACATCTATGGAATTCACAGCTGGAAGAGGCTATGGCAAGGACTGGAAAAAGAAAAGTACTAAACACAAACAATGAGTGTCTTAGAAGTAGCTGAGTAGATAAGAGTCAAATTTGAGTGATTTCACTCAAATACTTTAATTTCAAGAAAACCATTGCATACTGAAAGCAGTCAGGGCCAGAACTGATAATTCAAGCCATGCAATAGTGGTTTCCTAGAATATTTTACGAGGGTCTGAACACCTTAATAGCACAAGTGACCTTTACACAAAACACTGAGAAATTTCTCCAATTTAGCTAAATCGATTTGCAAATTAACTTATTTACATCAGAGACAGCCTCTAGTACATTCTGTTACATGTGGAAAAAATGGGTTTGGAAGCCAAACTAAGCTAAATGAGTACTGGGCATTCTTTAACTGATTGAAGCATAGTCATAGAAGCTTGCTTCATGGATTTAGGCAAATCTGCTTTAGCAAACAGTTTAGTTAGATCAGCGCCAATTCTACATTTAGGCCACAAACACATTTTTCACTTTGCACATTGCTTAGTTCACACTAGTAGAGCTTATGGGAAAACAAATGCAGTCCAGTGAAGTAGAGAGCACAGTTGCCCATTTCAGTCACACATCTAGCAGGATTATATTTAAAAGACTCAAAAGAGACTCTGTGTCCAAATGAATGTATGTCTCCCAGCTATTTTAATCATCTAGGCCTGTACCTCAAATTATTAAAAAGATGGGGAACTTTGATTCCTAATATTAGGTGCACTGAATTGCACCTCCAGGCCAAGCAGCTGAGAAATTATATACCACAACATCAGAGAACTTTCCAGGCAGATTTTGTGTGGAGGATTCTGTAACAGGGGTATAATGGATCTGCAGATAGCAGTTCTCTCTGCATCTAGTTTTAAGATTGTTAAGTCTAACTGCATTTGAAAAGAGAATAATATTGTTCATTATATTTAACAGTTCTCAGCTGTGAGTCTATAGACATTTATGGGCATTTTTAACATTACTCAGTAAAATGGAAAAAGAAGGGGGTAGAGACTTTGCCCATTTATTCTGTATTACAGGATCAGATATCTGAACTCATGAGATGCACCACTAGCTCTACAGACATAAAGACCCACACCCACGGGAAGAAGCCTTGCTGATGAAACTTTCTATAGAGGAGCAGTGGGTTACCTAAATTTAGAGTCCTCAAAATATAACAAAAAAAAAAAAAAAAAGAGCAGAAAATAACAAAGCAGAAAAATAAGTGATTTAGAAAAAGTAGAAAATAGCCCAAAGAAAATTAGTTTGTTCCAAAAACTAATAAATTCATGAAATAAGAATGATGATGATGATGATTCATATGCTTGAATTTAAAAAAAGTTAAGAAAAATCTAAATTTAGTGCAGAAGTAGAACTGTCTCTGACTGTGCATATCTAGGCAGAGTTTTCCTTTCCACACAATTATCAATAAGGCATTCTAAAGTGACCCTGTGATGAAAGGTGTGATAAAATCATCATTCACACATATCAGCTTTCATATGGTTGGTTGTTCCATTTTTTCCTGTTTGTTCCAAAATAATTCAAATTTTCATGAAGTAGTGTGATTATGAAGGCAGACAAAGCAGTTTATCAAGACTGTCTGACACTCTAATTGCCATCACTTATAATTCAGGAAAAGGGTATTAAAAATCTCCAAGCTTTGTTTTTAATTTTTACTGTTCTTCCTCTCCCTGCATCATCTTAATTGAATGAATACATAAGTCTCCTAAACCCAGTAATAAAAATGATAAAAATGATAAAAATGTAACCTAGGAGTCCTTTTTTTCTCTCCTTTCTTGTTTATTGTGCTAAACTTATAATGTGGCAATAAGAAATGTTTTTGTTAAATATAATGTTTATGATTTATAATGTCTTTTTATACTCACAGCAACACAGAAGTGGTTTGCTTCATCATTCACTGGACACGTCTCTCTAATTCTGATACTGTGTAAAGAAGTCATGCTTGTAAGTAATCTACAGCTGGAAGTACTTTGCTTGGCTGTAGGAGTCTTACTCTATTTTCAAGGGGAATTTCAGAGTGAACTGTTTCTGCTATGGATTAGTGCCACAAAAAATGGAATCATTATCCTTAGTATCAATGTTCTTTCAACAAGAGCTCTAAAATAGGTTTTGAGATGGAGAAAAATCCTTCATTTGAGTATATCAGCTCAGAATGTATAAGACAGTCCCTTTAGGATAATTTTATTCAAGGCCATTTTGTAAAAACTAATGAGTTTGAAATTAAAAATAAAACTCTATGCCACTTAGTGGTTTTCCTGAATTTGAAATATTAAACATTTATCTTATTAGCCTCTCTTCTTCCTACATGACCTATTTTTTACTTTCCTGTGAACTGAAATAAAAAACAACTCAGTGTTCAGTTTTCTTGAAATTTGCCGTATAAATAATATTCCTAATATTGCTACATACAGGTATACACTTAACTTAGTTTTGCCTAACACAGTTACACCTCAATGCTGCATATTTGTTACATATTTACACATAGAAATGTTACATATTTTCAGGCATTTAACTTCAAAATCTCTTTTCTAAAAAGCTACAGGTACTGCATAACAGGCACCATGTTTGATAGGGAGTTATACACAAGCACAGCGTCAGGATTGTGAGCTACGGACTCTCCAAAAAATAAAAAGCAAATGTATGTACAGGATCCCATTCTAAAGCTTACAGACATACACAGAATTTTTGCCATTCAGATAAATCTTCAGAGACATTCATGGTAAACTCAAAGATTTTATATATTGCTTTTCAAAATTAAAAAACCAACTGTATAATTACACCTAAGAAGACTGTACCTTTGTACAAATGGACATTGAGGCTTCTCCCTGCCCTTCTCCTTTCTCTTCCTCCTGCCAATACTTTATTCTAATCAGCTGAGGAATTCCCAAGGACTGTGACAAATCCAAATATTTTATCCTAAAAAACTGTTAAAATTGTATTATTTCTTCCCTAGGCAGCAGAATAAAACAAATCCAGAAGCAACTATAACCAACACAACCTACATTTCAGGGCATCATTTGTTCCTAATTTCTGGAGCCTTACTTAATTTATAGTCTTCAAACAAAACACCCTTCCCCAACAGGCCTCTTCTTTTCTCACTCTTGACCTTTCTTTTTATTTAACTGCCATTTCAAATGCATCACTTTTCTTCAGGATCCCCCAATTAGATTTCCCCTCTAGAATCCTCTCTCTCCTCAAGATCCTAATGTATTGTCTGCAGATTGGTTTCCTATTTATAGGTGCACTTCCATCCTCTAGCACACTTAACTTATCAGTCTGACAATGCTCACATTGTCCAGTATTCCCTGCATATCTTGGAAATCCTTTCCTGACTCAGAGATTGCCAGACTAATGCAGAAAGCATTTTAAGCAACAAATAGCCTTGACTCAACAGAACAGTACTCTAAACTCCAGTCTTTACAAAAAGCAAAGTATTTATCTTGATAAATCTTGAAAATACTTCCATTTATTAGGGTTTTCCCTCTAATAAATATCACAGGAGTGAAGGAGGGCCTTCTTAACAACTAGTGCCAAACTCATCTTAAAATGGACCACAAAATCATTGTCATGGTTACCAGCTCGTAGCTTTTTCAGGGTCAAACTAGTCACTGATGCAGCAATTTGCAACGACAACTAGGAATACACAGAACTATTTTTTCACATTAAACTCTTATAATGGAAGATTTGGGGTTTTTTAAGTTATGCAGTGAACGTGAAAGCAGATCTGTCCTACACTGCTGGTTCAGAACATACAACATCAGCACAGTACCTGTGCCAAAGAGAAAGCGTATGTGACAGACATGAAGTTATAGTTCTATAAATTTTCTCTTGCCAGATACCTTACAGTTGGTTTACTGCTTGGGAATGTGCATTGAATTCTAAGTAAAATGTTTTATGTTGGTTTAAGTTTTGACATTACTCTGTATTAGGAATCAGCGCTGAAATCCAGCCCTGCACAGCTATTAACAACATTAGAAAAGAATTTCTCAAACCTCAAAAACCTCAGAAGAAATCCCTAAAACACAGCCATTCTCTGTCAGAAGTATAGATAGCAGCCATCAGTTCAGGTAGGAAAAGAAACTGAGCTCACTTGTTTACCCTGCATCTTGTTTGTTCCTAAGCAATTAAGTGAATGAAGAAATTGCTTGCCTGCCCACGATCACAGCAGACTTAAGGCTTGCCAACTGCTGTCTCCTGGAATTGATTCAGCCAATACTGTCACGTGCTTTAAGCACATCCTCAAATCTTGGCCAGATATAACTGTTGGTTTTGTTTTGTTTTGCTTTGTTTTTCCCCAACAGAAAACACCACAGTTAAACTATTAATGACTTTGCTGTAATAATTTAGTGCAGCTCCCCTAATATGTATTTCCTGATACAGTAACTCAGTATAGCTTCCCCTTGTGAGCAAAAAGGAAAAAAAAATCAAAATAACATTATTAGTGCCACCAGAAATCTTCAAAACACTTCAACACTTCAATTTCAATGGCAATGCTCTTCCTCTCTATGGCTTTCACATTAGATAAACAATTCATATTTCTGTTCAATAGGCAAAATGTTTGGCTTTGTTTCACAATAAACTGCTAAACAACATGTTACACATCTTGCTCATGAAAATGAATTCACCATATATAGGCCAAATTCACCCGTCTCTACAGGGA
This sequence comes from Notiomystis cincta, assembly GCA_013398075.1. NCBI lineage: Eukaryota > Metazoa > Chordata > Aves > Passeriformes > Notiomystidae > Notiomystis > Notiomystis cincta. The sequence goes on along the minus strand of VZRX01008015.1, from coordinate 81,893 downwards.
GGATTTACAGCTACAGCTCTTGTAAATTAAAAGCAGGGTGCAAAGATGGGTGTTATTTCAGAATTAAGGATTAATTTCTGTTGAAAAAAAACACATACCAAAATTTACAATAACTGAATTACAACACTGCTGTATGCTTAGCCAATACTGATCTATTTAATTAAGACCAAATTATTAACCTATTAAAGAGCAGCAAAGAATAGCAACTAGCTTTCACTAACTAATGCAAATGCTCCTGAAATACAAAATTAGGTGCTACTGTAAGTATTGATGACACTGGCCATGCCCTTGGAATCTTGCCCTTTTTCTCTTTTTTTAAGGCTTGAAAAAATGCATCCCCTAGAAAGCAGCTACAGAACACAATCAAGAACCAACATGAGATCATTCAACATACTTATCATTTTAATATACTGCAGATCAAATTGACAGCAGAGCCAGCTGTAAAGTATTTTTCACTTGGAGACTTTACATTCTGTTGTGCTAGAATTTATCTGCATGGGCCAAATACCAAAGGTCTTTGCAGACATTCAGTGAACAGCATCAAATTCTGAAAACTTTTTGCTTAGTAAAATTTTGGAAGAAAAACTATAGCAGACCAATATGTGCCAACCCCCACCTTAATCCATGATTATAAAGGTCTTTTCCACTGTTCTCTGATTTTAATTCAATCTCCTTGTGTTTACACAAGGAACTTTTACTAACATGACTGAAGAGTTTTCTTCCATGCAGACTTTGCCTCGGTTCACAAAATGGTCAGTTTCCTTACTGAAGTCAAAATTTTCTTTTTATCTGTATTCTTCAGGTGTAGGATATATGTCTTCTCCTCTGAATACACTCTTCCAACTCTGCTTTGCAAACACTATTATCAATATATTGAGGATTTCCTCTCATACTCATCACTGCATGAATTCAAATTACTACGGTCACACTTTACTTCTACCATAGATACACTGAATGAAAACAAAAAAAACCAACAAAACAAAAAACACCCACAGAAATAAAAAAAGGGACTATGAAATGATTATGCATGCTTAAATTTTTAGGCACAGAAACCAGTAAACAATGCAAACCTTCTTTAAAAATTACCTAAGCTCTCGTTTGCACTATATTTTACAGTCACTAACAAAAATACAATTCCTTCTTTTTCAAAATAAAATCTCTGTTATTTGAGCACTAAGTGTTTTTTAATTTATCTATTTTTATTTTCTAAGGTAAGAGAGCATTTGTATCTCCCCAGTTTGCAGTCAAGGGTGAACCACAGAAGACAAACTTGGATTTGCAGAACTCCCTGCCAGCACTTCAGTTCCTGATGCCTCTTCACTCTCCATGTCCCTCCAAGCCTGACCAGTGACATAACCCCTACACCATTCCCAGCTTTCTCTGTATTATGACATTCTGTATCTTCTGCTTAAATGTTGGTTTCATGGTTTTATGCTTCTCATTAGTCAATATTCCTCACAAGAAGCAGAGATGTATGAACTTAACTTGAACTGATCCTCTACTCCTTTCAAAAAAAGAACTAAAAGAAAAAATGTCAGATTAACAATAAAACAGGCTGTAATACTGCAAAGATGAAAAACCACTGTGTGTGTTATCAATATGACCTGATGTCAATGATTGCCAAATCTGATTTTATTTAATATATCCCCTATCCCCTTACTAAAGCTGAAGAAGGGAAAACTGCATCCCTGGGAGACATGACTTTCTTAAAATGTCTTATATTATAAAGAATGTATGTTCTGAAAAACAGGAATAACTTTAATCGGCCCTGAGAATCACTGAGATAGCAATTCACAGAAAATAAGATGTCTTAAGTTATGTAATTCCTTCAGGTTTCTCCCACATTTAGTGAGATAAAATGTATAAAGAATGGAACACTATTCCTGTTATCAAGCACAATTAATTGCTGTATGCTAATATTGTAATATCTAGTAAAATTAATCCATCACAGCCTAAAAAATGAAGATATTCATATATTCCACAAAACTCTACTCAAACTTACAGCCAGGAGCTGAATTAAACATGTAAATGCAAGAACACTGAATTAAGTAATGAAATCTAGGATGCAGCCTTCTTCATTAAAATCTTCAAGGACAAATGGGGAAATCAAAAAAAAAGAAAAGACAGTCTTACTGACTATCATAATTACAGGTTAGGAACACCTGTGTATTGAGTTGTTTATAAATGTATGTGTGTGTACATACATCTATACACACACAAAAATATTTGCATCCACATTTATATACATATGGATAAAAAGACATGAATTCTGAAAGCATTAGGACCCCAAAGATTCTCCCTCCTGTCTCACACTCACATTTCACCCCACTTTCACATTTCTGCACTGCACACAGTTGTCACACTGTACTTGTCTGAACAGTAGAATTGCAATGAAAAATTTAGGTCACACATTTTCCTTTAGCCTCCACTTTTTCCAAGACTTTTCCAACCACAGACAAGGCTTGGGTTTTTGGTGGCAACATATTACTCACAGTGTGATTAGGAAACTGTAACAATTACCTTGTTATTTTAAAATTGCTTTGCCAGTAAACAAATACAATAAAATTTGCAAAGTTTGTTCATTACAATTACTAACACACACCTCCTGAACCCTGTTTGCAAGGAGCACACAAACAGCAGCAGCACAAAACAGAATTTTAATATTTCTTCATGTTTTAGAAAATTAGCTCTTGATATTTGAAGAAAGCAGGTATCATTTCAAAGAGGAATGCCTTCATCTCACAAATCTGTCAGGGCTGCACTGCAAGAGAGGTGGCTCTAATGAAATACAAACCAACATAAACTACATCTGCACTTCTCTAGAGACTAATGGGTACATTTCTGTTACCAAATACTAAATTGAAATGTCTTTAAATTGTTGAGAATACAAAGTCATTGAAATTTTGCAGGGTTTTCATTTCAGTAAGTGAGGCAAGCTATCACACTTTCAAAGAAAAACTGCTAACACAGCTACTAAAGTAATATTAACAGTAGATAGATATCTATAGCTATCATTGCACTTCAAGCCATAGCAAAATGGTAAATTTTAATACAAAAGCATTGGAAAGGACATTGATTCAGTAGTAGAATAGCTAGTCATTGGCTCAGTGACAGTGCAAGACACTGAATGCAATGCAGTGCAGCTGAAGAGTGAAGAAACAAATAAGAACCAATTCTGAGAGCCTTCAGTGATTGTTTTAAGACACACTTATTGGTGTCACAGCTCCTGGATGGAGGCAGAGACTGTACCTTCTCACCATAGCTGTTTCAAAAATGTCATAACCTCGTCATTAGGGAAGTCATTCTGAAAAGATTGAAAGATCAAAGCTCCAATCTCACTAGAAGATTAAGGAAGTGGCAATTGGAGCAAGAAGTTTAAGTAGATGAACCTGCAGTTCATAAAAACACAGCATCTTCCATCCTTGAAACAGTGAACATCAGTCAAAAGAAATACATATGCAAACTGAAATATCTTTGCCAGTTTTGTTTGTCTGGATATATTGTGATGAACCAAGATAATGAAAACATGTTCTTTGCTTCAGTCCATAATGGCTCATTTTTTCCCAAGACGTAATTTTCCCTGTTATTAAGTATTTATTTTCATTTTTAATTCTCCCAGTTCATGCTTTCTGCTATCAAAGCACCAACTTAAAAAATGCAATGACTAACCAAGGAGACCCTGTAGCTGCAATGCATCAAACCAGTTTTGTTGACCATTCATGGGTCACTGCAATATTAGTTTCACATGCCTGTTTTGGAGACAAATGACAAATAAGGCCATTTCTTTTCCAAGCTGCACAGGTATTTCACCTAGGGAATCAGGAAAATAACTCTGTCCTGCTGTCAAGAGTCTCAGTTCTCAAATTTGAAACTATATTCAAACAGTCTCTAATACAGCCAGCAATAAAATTCACTGGCCAAAAGATTAAGATGCCTAAGGTGCTTAAATCAATTTAACATACAGTATTACCAGATAATGAAGAGATAATGAGTTATACAGCAAAGCTGATGTTCAATTCCTACACTGAAATCCTACCCTGCTTGATTTCTACCCTAAAAAAAGGTCGATGTCATTTATTATATGCCTTTTACTCTATACTCTTTTGTTTTTAAACCATGAAAATATGAAACACCATCATTACTAAATAAAAGGACTTAATTTTTCATTGTAAGGGGAAGAAGGTAGGGTTGGAAAACCAGAACTTACTTCTTTAGAAGAGGATAGATTCTTTCAGTTGGAAGGGTCCTTCAACAATCATCCATCCTACTGCTTGGCCACTTCACAGCTGAATCCACAGTTAAAGCACAGTTTAAGGGCATTGCCCAAATTCCCCTTAAACACTGACAGGCCTGGGACATCAACCCCTTCTCTAGGAAGCCTGTTCCAGTGTGTGACCACCCTCTCAGTAAAGACACGTTCCTAAGGTCCAGCCTAAACCTCTGACACAGCTTTGAACCATTCCCACACATCCTGTTACTGGATACCAGGAGATCAGCACCTCCCTCTCCCCCTTCCCTTCTCAGGAAGCTGGAGAAAGACAAAACTCCATCCCCACTGAGTTATTTATAATTTTTTTTAATAATTTTGCAGACCAAGCGAAGAAAGTTCAAGGTGAAATTCAGATGTGCTTCTGCATCAATTACATCCTAAATTTCAAATGAAAATCTGACAGTAGGTATCAGATCTAAAACTGCAAAAGCAAGAAAAAATTATTTCCCAAATGAGATCAGAAACCAGGAAGACAAATAAGGTTCTTTTCTAAACCATATCTGGATTAAATTTAGAACACTGAAAAATTCCTGTCACAAAAAAGACCTGTGTAACACTTTTGATGATATTAATAAAAAATATCAAAGTTATCTCTTTCAGCTTTTAACAATTATCCTGTGAAAATGAAGATACTCCTGAAAGAAATTATGAAACACAATTGCCATTCCTATTAGTAGGATTACCAACTGCCAATAAAGAATATTGCTCACTTGAAAAGTTCATAGAATTTTTAAATACCCATGTAAAAATAAGGACTACTGAGGACATTTCCTTTGATGATGTCTAAGAAGTAAAGAAAATTTATACCTGGACATTTGTATATTCAAAAATATTTTTACCTTTTCTTGTACTAATTTTTATATCTACATTAAAAAAATAAAGTTCTGTTATTGCACAGGTTTTATATAAAATATTAATTTATTAATTACTACATATTTGATTATCCTCAATGTTATAGTACACAGCATATAAAAGCCTAATATATTTTGTGAATGTTCACAATCTGAGAAATCACTTAGGCCAACAGGAATGTGATCAGAAGACATTATTCTTCCCCCCACCCCTTAAGAGTGCCCACCAGCAGCAGCAGGGTGCTGCTGGGCATGGTTAAACTCTGGCTCAGTGCTGCAGCAGGCACCAACACAGCCCCCTTGCAAAATTGCTGGGAACTCAGCCTGTGCTCCAAATTATGGCACCAACGTGTAGCCAGCACTGCTCAGCACTGTTCTGCAGCCCTCTCTCTCACTCTAACAAATTTCATCTTCTCCAATGCAATTTTCTCTGCCATTAACTCAGCATTTGATTTCTGTTGCTCTAAAGTCCCAGGTACTATCAGATCCCTAATATCAAATCAAGCATTTTAGTGGGGTAGAAGTCACTGCCAAGGAAGAATTATTTCTCTTAGGATAAGAATTAAACAGTTAAAAAGAAGTTTACTGTTATATATCTACTACATCTTTAGTATTCTAAAAATGAACCAAGCCAAATGCACAGTCTTCAAGGGATACTCACCCTTTCAGAAAGACAAGGCAAAGTGGAAAAATGTAATTCTCTATGCTATACACCAATGAAAATGTAAACACTTCAAACTATACTTGTTTAAAACTATACTTATTTCAGAAACAAGCCTAGATCATAGTGTGTGTCATATTTCATGCATATTAATGAACTCTAGCACACTATTCTGCACTGGGCTAAGAGACTGCTCTCTGCTTACAGCGTTTTGCTGGAATATATCAAAGACCCAATATCTAAGTTTCACCTAGAAACACTAAGAAACTACAAAAGGCTGTCTGTAACAAGAAAGAACTGAATTATCACACTACTGTAATAATTAACCTACTGGTAGAAAGACCAAAACCACAGCAACATCTCAGAATTTTCAACTTAAAAGTAGCAGGAGGAATAACAGCACACCGCTATAGTACATAATTAGATAATTTGATTTTTCAGCTTCAAGCCACCACTTCAGCCAGGAAATCTGTAAAGCAAATCACAAATCACAAGAAATTCTGTTTCATGTGATTAGATGGCATTCTATTTTTAACACTACTGATTAACAGATGGAAGTGCAGTTTTTCCTTCAAAATTGCTTCAGTCATCATAAAGTACCAACAAAGATGTTAATTAAACAAATTAGTAGAACAAAACAAAAGGAAACCAAAAATGTGTGATTTCATGTTCACTCTCTCTATAGCTATTTCTACACCACTCTGACAAAATTACCATTTAGTTATGTCAACATATATGTGTGTATATCACTATAGGGAAAAGAATGTACCAGGTCATCACCACAGCTTGGATCCCTTTGATCATGTTGATAATTATCACCAAGCTAAACTTCTATTACTATGTCCTTGCACATTACTCCAACTGAATATTTTGTTCACCAGTATAAATTATTTCTGCTGTGTGAAATATTCTCATGTTTCAGCCCTTGCATCAGGGAAAAGGTCCTTTGGAACTAAGAGCACACATAAGTAAGACTGGATATAGTTCCCTCTGACACAGCTTATATAAATTGCATTTCCTCTGCATATTATTGAATAGCCTTGCTTAACATTTCTTTAAAATAACATTTTTATTCCTATGCAATTACTGATTTATACTGGAAAAGTGTGTGCTTGTGAAAGAACAAGAGTGTATAAAGGAACTGTATAACTATAAGAAATACACTAAGTAGAATGACAGGTGATAGCTTGATATTCTGACCATTACTATACCTGTATGTTATTTGGATAACTAATTTACTCACAATTTTAAAAAAATAACAACCAAAACCCTGCAGAAATCTCCCCAAACTTTTACACAGAATCACTAAGTTTGTGTAAACCATGCTGACAGAAGTGAGGTCTAAAGAAAAGCTTAGTGAAGAGAATTAAAAGGGAACAGACTACCCCCATTGAGTGCTAAATAGAGAGAGCATAAACCTTCTCTTTCCAGCCATAGCTGAAGGAAACTATCTTTACCTAAAATGAGCCACAAATCTGAAGCACAGGACAAGCAGGAACCATCTCTGGAGAAACAAACAGTGCTGAAAACAGCATTTGATAATGAAAAGAACTTGTTTCTTCCATCTTAAAACTACTGGACATCGCTTTTATAAGAGATTATTAAAATATTAAAAATTTATAAAGGGAGCCTTTCCTCTTCTCTTATTCTTCTACCCCAATTGCAAGGCAACTTCATAGGAAGAGAACAATCATGTTCTGCCAATGATCACTGCGGGAGAAAAGGATAGGCAAATTTTATAAAAACTTCTCTTATAGTAAAATAAAGTCCCTACAGTGAAGGATATATTAATCAAGGATATGGAATTTGTCTGTGTTCTGAACTTTTTTGATTATGACTTAACACAAATTCACCAAATCAAGCAAAAATGCTGATTTTTTTTACAGGGTATTGATTGATATATTTACTTTGGTCTAAGTACCAAATACCCTAAGAATAAAAGGACCTTGAAGATACCAGTTTTCTTGCATCACTTATTTCATATTCTGACTGCATCACATGATGTGCATGATAACGTGATTCCTCATCTGACAGTAGCACTGAAACCTGTACAATATTCACTCCAAGTTGTGAGCTATTCCTCCCACCACCATCTTAATCAGTTTGAGGATAAACTCTCATCCTCAAAGTAAACCATTTAACAATTTTACCACTGTAAACAAACATGACAAATACTACATTCTATATTAGCTACATAAAAAAAGAACATTGTCTGCCAGATTTCTCAATTAAAAATAGTCCTCACACTGTTACTATATTGGGCTGTGTCTAATTAGCTGATTTCCACTTCCAGTTACACCAAAGCAAATTCAACCTAAGTCCATTAACCAAATTATTTTAGAGCCACCAAAAGACAATCTGGCTGTATGCATGTGCACATACCTAATAGCATCTATTTCTGAAATGATAGGACAGATCATCTCTGTGTCATTTGTGTCAAAAATCCTTTTCCCAGATGAATAAGTGACAGTGAGAAGGCTGTTTTCAATGGGAAGAGGAAGCCAAGAGCTGGCTTGTTTCCATGGAAACACTAGCAGCATCAGGCAGAACAGCTGTAGAGGAAGAGGCAGAAGTTAGGAAGGCAGAAATCTTGCTGATTTTACCTCACTGATATGTCAGTATCATCAGAGACCATCTATACTTAGGGTAGATCAAGCTAGTTGATTATACATCATGTATTAAGCTAGAATTTCCAATTAAGACTTTTAAAAGCCAGTCTGCCAGAAGTACATTAATAAAATTTATTTCCAATGTGATTTAGTCAGCCCATGTGTGCATGAAGCTAGAGAGTGTATGAATGTCTGTAACAGTAATGTGTTATGACTTTCGTCATTAGGAACATATCTTGATGTGTCTTTAAAAAAGACAGCTCCCAGAGTATAAGTGCTTCAAGCAGAATGACTGTTTCTCACCAATTTAATGTAATTAACTATTTTCCCACTTACAAATCAATTCAGTGCTTTGATTACCAACAGAAAGAACACCCTCTTTGAAGCATCAACCTTAACTATTTTCATTGTGCCATTTTCAGACAGAAGATGTCTGCCTAACTAATAATTGAATGGTAAAATCTAAAGTATATCTGCTTTCCTCATTGAATAAAATACAGAGTAAATATTTCCATTTATGTTTCAAAGGGCTTCCTATCAATTAAGAAAGCAAATATTTGCTATTCATTATTAATCTACAAACACATATTCTGAGATTAATGTGCCTTCCCCACTCCATTCACAGTATTTCAGACTACTGCAGCAGTGTTGTTTCCACCAAAAATAAAACCTGTCTTGCATCAGAACAGGCAAAGCCCTAAAAATATAACTCACTTCAGTCATTCACCAGAGTACATGACAGGCTTCCTAAATCAAGGCTTTCTTGACAGGTATCAAAACAAGTATCTAGGCACCTGGAGAAAACATAAGCAAGCCACCAAATAAAGACATAAGTCGTCTTTGATAAGACTGTTCTCCAACATAATTTCTGTATCTTTAGCCTCTCGAGGGAATCTATAAAATCATATTTTTCCCCTCTCCCATCTCACTCATTTCAGCTGATTCTTCAGCTCACCGAGTGTTCAAAGCTGTTTGCAGATGCAATGGGACACTGAAAGGAATCTCTGACAATTTAACATCATGTAAAGCAGTAGATGGGAACTTTGTATTTCCCTCCAAAAATACCACCCACTGCTCAAATACAGCTCCCCATGTCACTATGAAATAGTATCAGTATTTTTAAGAACACTTGCAAAATGTAAGTATCTTGATGCCTAGGCTGCAAGGCTTTTGTGGGTTTATTTGCATTGCAGTGAATATTTACTTACAGCAAACTTGACAAATACTTGCTAATTAGGATTTATGTTTCCTTGTAAACCAAGTAATTATGATCTTTCCTAGAGATAAAACCATAGCAAAGGGGCTGTGAGAGTTGCCTTCAGCTGCTGCGACTCCTGCACTGCTTAACTACCCAACCTGGCAGGTGCTGTGCCCTTATCCATGAATAGATTTACAGTCTTCTCAAAACATTAAGGACATATAGCTATGGACTTGGTGAATCCCAGGGCCATTTCTGCATTCCTGCACTCAGTACAGGAGTAATCCATAATCCTTAGGAAAAATCAATGACAAATACTAATTACTTCTTTAAACAGCATCATTTTTCAACTATTACTCAAAAGTAAAAAGGCTTTAAAGGTAATTACTTTGAAATATGATATTTGAGATGAGCACTGGCATTCCAGTTCCTGCTGGACCTCTGCAGACACTTTTTGAACTCAGCACTTAATACTGCCTCTTGTACTTTCTTACAAACTACTTAGATGTATCTCTGCACTTCACTAAAGCAAACAAGGACCTGCCCCTTATGAGCCACCGGACACCTCCATCACTTACAGACATTAACTCGCCAAACAGTGCCCACGTTTCAGTCAGATAAAAACCAGGTGTCTCTTTCAGAGATGTTTAAACCAACACACAAAGATTCAGTCACCCAGCACCCCTCCTCCTGTGACAGCACCTTGTGCCAGCAGCTTTCCATATCTCCATAACAGCATTGAGTCAAACAGCCTTTTGTGAATGATCGTTCTATTAGGCGTGGAGTGAAAGGAGTACAGCTCTACTCTTTAATTTCATTTCACGCTCTGTGAAATCCAAAACGATAATGTGAACACAGAAATAACATTCAGACCTAACCCCTGAACTTGGGAAACAAAGAAAAGTGTTGCATGTTTCAAAGCAATCCTATATACATGGATTATGTTTTCTATTTACAAGCCCCATGTTTAGTAGATGTCGCTGACTATCAAATTGCATTGCACTAAAAGTTGAATTTTTTTAGAATCTCGAATAAAGTAAACCTTCTTGTCAACAAACTAGTTCCACTATTTATATAACATCACTGGATGGTCTTGCTAGAATAATCTTGTGCGTGCACTATCCCCGAAGAGGTTACCATGGCAACTTATATTTGAATTTCTATAAATTTCTATTTTTAGATATCACAGTTTCAAATAAAGAAAATCAGAAATATTAAGTACCATTTCATTAACAGAAAATATCCCATTTTTATCAGCATCCTAATTCCCATAAAAGACACTGGTGAACCTAAATCAGTAATGCTAAAAGAAAATAATTATCACAGTTCTTAGGAAAGTTTATCACTAAGCAGCCCCACCATAATCTAAGTGGTGTATGAGTCAGTAACTAACACTGTGAGGCAAAGATTGATGTTCACAGAGTTTTGTCTTGATTTCAGTAAGCCCAGGATTTCACTCAAATGTTTTTAGAGTTAGTCATCATGTCAGCTGACATAAAGCAAGAGTGTGTTTGCCAGAATACTCGGAAAATAAGGGCTCTTGTTTCGGATGTGGAAAAACATGTCTCAGTTCCAAACTAAGGTTACTTTCACCTTAAATTACTGTGTTCAACAGTGCTTACTAAGTGCATGTGAGTCCTTAAATACAAATTCACTTTAATGCTTTAAAATTCACCAGAAATTCTCAAAATTGTCTCCCTATCTGAAAGATCGAGTACAGATCTCGAGAAGATGAAAATACAGACTTAGACGCTGTTGTTATGCTCCTGACACTCGTTGCCTGGGTTTGAAATCAGAATAAAATCTTTAAAACCAGTTAAGTTATAAAAAGGTAAATACTCTAAGAGATTAATATTGCCATTTTGCGATTTCCTACTGTAGTGTTAATTACAGTATTCATTTTGTAAACTTGAAATATCTTCACCAAGCCGCTAATGGTTGAGGATGACCTAGTACAGACGGAAAATTTGGAAAGCAAGTTCTGTCGAAGACTGGGCTGGAAACCCAACTGCAAGTCCAGGATGCAAGAGCATGCCTACCTTCCTATTTCTCCTGGTATTCCATTTAACATTTACTCCATGCTCCTCAGTTCTTCAGCAAAGTTGAGCAGGAAGATTCTCTGTCACAAAAGCTGCATTTGTGACACTGTCAGCAACTTTCCACAAGACAGCAGGTGAAAGGAAACCTGCAGGGCAATCACTGCATACACTACAGTTTATCAGGTAACTGACAGCCAGATTTTCTCCAGGATTCAGACAGCTGAGATGCAAGATGTGGCTATGTCACTGATGAGCAAAGATAGACACTTCTGGTAGCTTTTCTTCAGAACCCATTCTTTATTAAAAACATATTTTAAGAATCAACTGGAGCCAGATGTTGAGGGAAAACACACTGGTAGGCAACCTTCAAAAACATAAACAACGCTGGCACTCAGCAAGTGACAGTAATGACTGTGAGGACTTTTACTTTCTGTTTAACTTACCTCAATAAGCTCATAGGGTGAGAGGGCAGAAACTGCATTGTGCCATGGGGTACAGTTCCAGAAGTCACTAAACCACACACTTATGACAACATCTGTGAGATTGCCAGCGGAATAAGTGGAACTGATTAGGAGATTACTGCCAGCATAACCACACTTTCTGCAGAAGGAGGTTTATCTCTGAATACTTTGTGGAAATCCTGATAAATATGCTACAAAATACTTATTGCTATTTTATAATCAAAAATTTCCTATTACAAGTCCTTTGTCTTATGTTGCAGAGAGGATTTGCTGCTGGTTGCTTTTCTGGTTAAATTGGAGACACCACTGCATATTTCTCTCAAAGGAATTACAACCATTTGTTTGCTCCAAAGCCCTGGTTAGAAAGCGAACCCGCACCACCACTGACAACTGCAGTGAAAAGACAGAACTAAAATCCAAGTCATCAAAGTATAAAGTAGTGAGCATCACCATCTAAAATCCCTATCTAAGTAAGTGAAAGTCAGTACAATCACTTACTGTCTTGTCCCCAGACCCTCAGCCACTGAGCCAGTTAGGGTCACCCTGAGAAATCAATGGAGGAAGAGCCAGGGTGACCTCCTGTCACATTTACTTTGTTGAACCAGGATCACCTACCAGTGCAGACAGAGCAAAGCTCAGAAAGGACTGAGGTCGCTCTCCTGTGTCGCTGTCACCACCTGACCCCAAACCCGAGAGCTCAGGCCAGCTGCCCTGGCCCCAAACACACCTTCATGCAGGTGCTCAGGGAGGATGAGGGTGCCTTGGGGCTGTTCCTGCTCACACCCACATGAAAACGGGCCCATCAGTGAGTCACCCCCTCCACACCCCCACACAGGCCAGAGGGGTGACCGTGGCTCCCTTGCATGCTTCTCGGGGCACAGCTCCCCCCTCACCCCTCGTACACTCCCATGGGAAGGATGCTGGCACAGCGGGACCCCCGTGCTGCCCGGCATTGCCTGCGGGTGTGGAGGGGACAAGCATCACCACCCCACGCGGACCGCTGTTCCCCCTTCGCAGTCACCCACCAAAGCATCACTTCTGCACGCACACCCCAAGCGGGGTGAGCTTCCCCGTGATGCCGACTCGCGCTCAGGGGACCCCAGCAGCCCCTCGGCCTCCCCAGCCCCCGGTGGGAGCGCCGGCCGGCGGCGCTTACCCTGGCGGCGCGGGAGGAGTAAGGGTCCTCGAAGAGCGCCCAGACACGGGGCTGCAGCCGCCGCCAGCGCCCGCCCTTGCCCTCGGCGGCCGCCCCCACGTCCTCGATGCCCAGTCTCTTGGCGGCCAGGTCGTCGTCGTCGCCGTCGAGGGGCGGCTCGCCCGTCAGCAGGTCGGGTGCCTCGAAGATGTCGAGAGCCTCCTCGGCGTCGCGGTGCTGGCGATAGGTCATCCAGCAGCACGGCTCCACGTCGGTCTCGTCGATGCCCCAGAAGGCCAGCTCCTCCTCGAAGAGCGGCCCGCAGACGTCGGCGGGGCAGTGCAGCTTGCCGGTGCGGTAGTAGTTGAGCACATAGGCGAAGACCCCCGGGTGCCGGTCGAAGAAAAACTCGCTGGCGCCGCCGCTGCCCCGGGGGCTGCAGCCGCTGCCGGGCTCCGGGC
>VZRX01008015.1:29792-67644 GCA_013398075.1 Notiomystis cincta | reverse complement strand
CCCCGCCCCCCCCGGGGGCCCCCCCCGCCGCTCCCTTTGCCGGAGGAGCGACAGCGCCTTCTGTTCCCGGCCGGGCTCCGGCCCCAGCCGCTCTCCGTGCCGCCCTGCCAGGCGAGACTACTTGTTGTCGGTTCGGCTGCTTCTCCGCGCTCAGGTGGCTGTTTCACCTCCCTCCATGCTCAACTCCGACAGGCGTAACAGCGGCTCCCGCCGCCCGCGCGGAGATCCCGCTCCCCTCATTTTACAGGGGGGATGCGGCCGTTCCACGTCGGGGCTGGGAGCGGGGACCACCGGCGAAGCGCAGAGCCATGGGCGGGGGACCGCGGCGCGCCGGGGACAGCGACGGCCGGAATTCCAGCGGCGCTCCGGGAAGACGAACCCAAAGGTGAAATCGTATCTCATTTGGGGCCGGAGCTCCTCCCCGGGGCGGGGGCAGGGGCAGCCGAGCCGGCCCTCCACACCCCTCCGGTCCCGCGCTACCAGCCTGGGGGGCGCAGGGAGGCGACAGCGAAAACAAGCGCCGCATCTTTCCGAAAAAGACACCACCTCCGCTCCTGATACATGGACATTTGGCTCACTTAAGTAAAACACGCGGGAAGGGAGCGGGGCTGAGAACAGCTGTTTTTCGGAGGAATGCAGAAAAATCAGCGCTAGCCACAGGTGGCTGCGGAGAGGGGCTGCTCAGCCCCGTGTCGAGGGTCACAGAGCGCCCGCACAGGCCCCGCACGGTGCCAGGGGACCGCGGCGGCGGGGAGAGCCCCAACTCGGGGGAGCCCCAGGGCCAGCGGTGGGAGCTTGGGGATCCGACTCCAGGAAAGGGGATCCAATTTCCACGTCAGCTAAGAAAAAGAGCACTGGGTGCACTTCAGACTTCATGCACTGTATAGGTTTGAGGTTGGGTGTGGCAGAGGGGATGAAACTTTAGAGTCCTCAGTAATATATGAGGAAAACCAGTGTCTGTGCACTATAATATATGAGAGAGTCCCCTATCTCTGCCTCCAAGCCAGCTGAGTTTTCTACAGCCTACACTGATGCCTGGTTTCAGCTGCCTTGCTCAAAGGGAAAGAAGCTTCCAGCCCCAAAGAGAAGATGTACAACAGGAGAGGTGATCCCTCTTGCTGCTTCCTCAAAAGGAAAAAATAGTCTTTCTCCACGCAAAGGGTATTCCCTGGCCTGAAGGAGGGCAATGAGTGGAATAATGGTATCTGAAACATCCTCTTTCTGCATCAGAGCCTTCGGCTGGGCACTTGCTGGCGTCTGGAGGGCAAAGCTCTGCTGGAAGCAATGCTCAGAGGACACTCTGCTTAGACCAGATGGCTTTAACCCAGATCTGTCTATATGTGGCATCCATGATGTAAACACGGGCTCCCAAAGCAGCAGCAACTTTAAGAAATGGGATTTGGAAGCTTTCTCCAGATGTACATTTTGAAGTTCCTAAAAAATAAGAGCAAAATCTATCCTGCCAAAGTAGATATAATCAGTTAGTGAAAACCCTTGGAACCAAAATTAATATTCAATGACATAGTTGTAAATACAGTGGAAGATTCTACCATCCTAATGCCACCTATGGCCTCTCATGCCATACTTGATTTTCTTTGCAGATGGGATTTTTCTGAAAAGGGAAAGAAAGAGGGACTAAGACAAAAGGAATATTCATTGTCTTCTCTCTGACCTACAAGATGTTTCTGGAGAAATGAAAAAGTTCTGCAGCATTCATCCACTATGGAAAACCATAGGGTGGCAGTAGCTGCCAAAACACTACACAAACTGTGTACATCACAGAGTACCAGGGCTTCTTTCTGAACTGTCACTGTCAGCTCAAGTCCCACATCTGTGCTCAGGTTACAAGACAAGCCAACCCCTCCAGGAAAAAAACCCAACACACAAACCACTGCAAAAAAAGCAAAACAAAAACCCCTCACAACCCACCCAACATCCCAAGAAACCTAAGTCTAATAAGGATGGCATCTCATGAACAGAATCTTTACAGTCATACCCGTGATGCCATTGCCATGAAAAAGGCATATACTATGAGCAACCTGTTGACACTTCAGACTTGTGAAGCATACAGGGGATTTAATTGCATGGTAAGAATAAGCAACAGAAAGAATTTTTCCAATTGGTAAGAAAAGGAATGGTCTCTTCCAGAATATAATAGTCCTTCAGTCATAGAAAAATGTTCATGTTTTATAACTTGTCTGTTACTAAATATAATGCTATTAATTTTTCTGTGTGTCATTCTTCCTTGTAGTTCCATCATGTGGCAGACTTCTCAATGAAGGATGAAATTAGAAGTTAGATGTTGACTTTCCAGAGCTCAAATTTTCTTGAATCATAACATTCTACAATAGACATAGTGACATTTATGAATTAATTTCCTCCATACAAGAGTTTGACCTGGATTTTTGCACTCCTCAGTGCTTCCACTAAGAGTGAAAGTATGAGATATATGCAAGAGAGAGAAATGTGTCTGCTGAGTGAGCCTTTCCATGAAATATGTCTGCAAAGGGGAAAAAAACCCAAACAAACCAAAAAACTACACACATGCTCAAACATATTCATTTAAAAGATAAGTGAAAACATTTCTGTAGCTCAGAATTTAGGACATTATTTGAGGAACTGAGTGATACTGAGCAATGCATAACCAATTTTCCCTGCTGGCTAATAATTCCTTTACAAAGGGAAAGGTCCTATGTTATGGTTTTAACCAGCAAAACAGTAAAATGAGATATAAGGATCACTATGAGAAACCCAAGGCAAATGAGCATTTTACTTACTAGGAGCAATCATTCTTTGTGCAAGCTTGGGTGCTGTAGTGCAAAGTCATTGGGTCAGCAGCTGTCTGACAATGAGAGTAAATGGAAGAAGGGACTTGTGCAAAAGAAAAGCAAACTTGAGGACAAACACAGTGTACCTCAGCTAAAGTCAAGCTCTGAATCACCTTCTGGAGGAGGTCTCTCCCTGTTGACTAATGGGTCCCTGGGATGGTTAGCCTGGCCAGGTAACATCTGCCATCCTGAGGAGGACATGAGAGGTTGAACTCACCAAATTTTTCTAGTGTAGATCACTATTTCATGTTATTCATATGATGTTGTAATTGGGAAACAAAAAATAATCAATCTTATAATCAAAAATTATAACTGAAGACAGTGCAACAGATAACATATTATCTATTTATATCAATTTAATTGATTATTAAGTAAATTAATTATTTTTAATATCCACTGTCATTAACATTTTATTAAGCTTCTACTTGTTTCTTTCATTTATTTTTCTATTTCCCCTTATTGTTTATAATCACCTCTACATTAACAATTACATGTACTAATTCATTACACATCTTACAGAACATGTCAGCCAAATTATACTGAAGTACATTGATGATCAGTCAGAACCTAGTATGAAACTGCAAAAACCCCTGAATTAATAGCTTAAGTAAATTTCTCTGAAATAGAACTGTAAGGAGACATGGTGTAGTTAAACTGGATAAAGCTCAAAACAAAGCTAGCAAAAAGTTGTCATTATTTTCAAATTCCAGTGCAGGATTGCACTTTTAGTTGATGCAGTCGAGATATAAGCTTGGTTTGATCAATAACAGAATTATTGGGAAAAGGTCTTATTGTAGAGAAATATAAATAAAAGTAATATTGGACAAGAAAGATGTACAAAATGTGAAAGCTGTGATGAAGTCAGCCTAGTCTTAGCCCCCACGCTAGCAGGCAGGAGATCTCCATATGAGAGGCTTTATACAGACAGGTGTGCTTCATGTGCCTTCCCCCAAATTTCAGCTCCTTGTGAAATTCTGGGGAATGTAGTGCCTCTCATTAAAAAATGAAAAACTGGAAAAGGTTCTTGTATATTACATTTATCAAATAAATTAAAAATAGTGAGCCCAAGACTGGGATCTCCTGAGAAGAGATATGACACAGTAGAAAAAAAAACGGGTGAGCACTAATTGCATTGCCTATTTAGGAATCCCCAGTAAGACCCAAGCAATATGGTTAAATCTTTGCCTTCCCTAGCAGTGGAGATGGAATTCTAAAGTGTATGTACATTAAAACTGGCTTTGGGTTTCTCTCTTCAAAAGAATGGCAGAGGTTGGTGTGTTCAAGGTTGAAAATCCCCCACCTCAGAACTGTTTTGCCTGGGATGCTACAAGAACACTCATACAATGCAAGTGCAGCCTTTCCAATGGATCACCTCCTCCAGGCTCATAAACTTCTAGATCCAAAGTACCTGTTCTCACAAGTACCTGCTCTCACCTGCTTCTCCCTTAGAAACTGTCCCCGTTCATTTTGGGTTCCGCTGTTCCTTTAGATCAGGGGTAGATCGTGCATGGCCTTCGCCCAAATGTCAACCTCACCAGATTCTTCCAGTCCTTTTTCCTTCATGACCCTGGGGTGCCCTTTGCACCCCCAGTTACTAATGCCAGAGGTATTAGCAATGCAAGATGGTGGAAGGCAGGATTACTCACTTGTTTCTGCTGTGATTCAAGTAGCTTTGTCAGTGCTGATTCACGTTTGTGGGATGCAGATTTTCTCAAGAGCTTCAGGATATTACATTCTACTTGGAAAAGGAAGGATTGCCTCAGGCTCTGTCCACACTTATATTTTTTAGTGCCCAATGCTAAAACGGTTGAAATGAATTTTTGATCTATCCTGAAAATTTCCTTCTGTTTCAGGTAAAGGTCAGTGATGTGTTTTTCTCATTCACAATTTGCGAGCACATGGTGCCACTCCTGAGGGTCTGCCACCTCCTAGCAAGACAGTGTCTTTGTAAAGACTCATTAGGCAGTGAGAACTGCTGAGCTCCTCAACAGGCATTTACTTCTCAGTTCAAGTGTAAATACATGGACTGAGCTTCTTCCAGGTGCTCTTAGTACTTACAGAGTCTGAAAGAAAAAGGTCTTGGAATGGCCTAGTCAAGCATGAGTCCCAAGAGACAAGAAAATGAATGCAGTACCTCTAAACAGCTCTTGGGTACAAGCTTTCCCCATTCAAAAGGAATAAAGCTTTCCATTTCTAGAAAGTGCAGAGAGATGGAAAATGGGGAAATGCCAAAGCCATGTATCTTGTCTTAGAGCACTGCCAGAGGAGCTGAGGTAGCCTCCACCAACTTGGAGGAGTTTCTATTTCCTAGCAGTCTCATGAAAATTTTGAGAACTTCTACTTAGAAAATTTCTGTGATTTTCTATTTTTTATCCTTCTCATTAATTTTAACTGAAGGTTTTGGGCAACACATCCATAATAAAACTTTGTGCCAGTATAATGAGGGCCTCATCTGGTTGCATGT
Source organism: Notiomystis cincta (assembly GCA_013398075.1). NCBI lineage: Eukaryota > Metazoa > Chordata > Aves > Passeriformes > Notiomystidae > Notiomystis > Notiomystis cincta. The sequence goes on along the minus strand of VZRX01008015.1, from coordinate 62,352 downwards.
CTTAAGCATTCACATAATATGAATAATAAACAATCACCTAGATTGCAGGACAATTAGGTTCCTTCAGCTACAGAAGGGTGTGCCCTGAAAGAACTAAATTTGTCTAAACAGAAGGTCTTTATTATCTAATTTTAGAAGTCTCTTCAGAAAAGAGACCAAAAAAACCCAAACCAACCACAACAATAACCCTAAACAAAACAAAAAACATCTATAACACCCTTTGCTCTGGAACATCTGTCATTTTCCTTTCATTGGCAAAGACTGTATTAAGAAACAACCAATTTATGGGGGTCTGTATACTTATCACAAAATAACCCTGGAAATAAATTTAAAGTGATATTTAGTTTCTACATCTTTGAAGTGATCAAACTGACTTGGACATCTTTTGAGTCATAGGGGAAAAATGGAAAAGAGACCTTTTATTTTGGTAAATTATATTATCTATCATTCAGCATACTCTATCTACTACCTAATTGATATTCAAACTGTTGTTGAACAGCTAGTCTGTGTTTTTAAAAGATTAGGTCCATTCAATAAAATATTCTGGAAGCAATCTTACATTTCAGTTCATGCTAATTTTTAGTAATCTTCTAAAATCAGTTGAAATCTGATACATAATCTACATATGACAGTGATTTATTTGAGGAAGTCAGCACACCCTCCTTCACATGCCACCAAAATCAGTGGAAACACACTATAAGGACTACAGAGGTTTTCAGGTGACTGGCATTGTTACACCAAGTTTCTGTGTTTCACTGAAGTTCAACTGGAAACCTCATCTATCATCTTCCTCCTTCTCATGACTAGCAATCTCCATTTTTTTCATTAATTTTTAGGAAGAGACCATGATACACATGCCCCAAGAATGCAGGGATATGCTTTAATAGATCATCTTCTGAAGATATTTGCACTGATGATGCTTGAGGCAACCCTGAAGCAGAAGGGACTGAATTGATTATCAGTGTATAGAAGATAATTTGTAGTAATAATTTTCTACTATTGATGCAAAGTTAATAATGTCGTTTTGCAACACTTTTGTCTTCCCACTGTGAATAGCTATAGTTTACCAATTAGAAAGGCAACTCCAAGAGATGAAGGCACAGAAGTCTCCTACAGAGCATCACTGACTGAGGCAGGCAGATTTTAAATCAGATGCCTGAGCAATGTGGGAAGCAGAGAGGTTTCCTCTTAGTGTCTGCAGTCTCATATAGCAGACCCAATCTCAGTGTGTGCAAGCTTGATTAATTTTGACTGCCTCCACTCAGCTGCAGTCAAGTTTTTCCTCTCCCAATTTTTTTCGTGCTACTTTGCAGACAAGATTGCCCAAATCTGGACTGAGCTGTCTACTGCCATGGAAACAGAACAGCATTCTCAAGAGGTAAACACTGCATCTCCTCTGCTTCTGTTTCCGTCTTGCCTGCCAAAGTTAATGGTGCAGCTACGGATTTCTGCTGTGACCCATAAACTGAACCCATCACCCTACCAGACAGGGGAGTGCCAGATAGGAATCACCAGATCCATTGCAGGTAGCATCATCAGCATCTCCTCCTCAGAGACAAGGTGCCAGTGAGCCTTGAACAGCTGTGCAAGGTCATGCTGAGGTAGGAAGTCTTGGCAGAAACAGCCTAACTAACTGTGAGTTAGTAGCCCTTCTTTGTATTAGGATAATAATACAAGGTTGTTAAACTGCAGGTTTCTCCATGTCTTTGAACAGTTGGATTATATACTTAGTCACAGAGTAAAACCACATTGGTCACCTCGACTGTCACACTTGGCTGTCAGAGAACATGCCATGTCCATGCTGATCTTGTAAATATTTCAGCAATATTCAATACCCTTGAGATCTTTCCCCAGTTTGTCTTGAACTGCAGTGCTCTAGAAGAAGCATGCCTTCCTTAAAGGGAAAAACAAAAGAGCTGGTTTGGAGCAAGGGGTGGGAAGGTGCAGGCTCAAGAGCTGCTGGTGCAGCAGATACTGTTGAGCACAGCACCTGAGTCTGGGACAGGAGGTACAACACAACCAACAAAAGCCCTGCCCCAGCCACATACCTGTGCTGTGCATCTGGGTGTAAATGAAGACAAGGAGAGATGTGCCTGGACTGAAGGAGTGAGGCCATCAGGGCATCAGCAGTCTTGTCTGAGGCCTTGCAAACCTCTTGCAAGGAACCCAGAACAGAGGCAGGTGTTGACTGATCTGATCTGTCCAGCCATAGAAATGGGGAAATGGGGATCAACCTCTAACATCTGTGTGCCACAGGAAGGGTGAATACCTGCCTCACTTTTGCTAGTCACTGTAGCTGTGGTGATTTCCATAAACTTTTACACATTCAAAAAGAGAATGGTACACGCCTTAAAGTTCTGGAAGGCTCTGCTTTTCCTTTGGAATAAGCAGGCAACTTAAAGAGTGTGACAGCACAACAGAGGTACCCTAAAGCAGCTGCCTAAAGCAGCACATTCCTGCTGGGGACTAACTGAGACTCTGCCACAAGCACTCATGACACCTTTTCTTGAGAATGGGTTGCTGTAGCACCTCCATCTCCCTACAACTTGAAAGCATGAAGGCTAAAATGTCCTGAGAGTTTAATACCCCTTTTTGAGAAGACATTTTCACTTCAGGATCACAGTGCATATGCAGCAGCATGGGTACAAACTTCCTATCAGCCCCCAGTGGGAATTCAAGGTGTCAATTTTGTAACTTTCAGCCCTCTGCTTAGCTTGCAGTTCTGCCTTTAAGAGGACTGGCAGAGAGACAGAAGTCAATCTGCCATCACTGTAGTGGGGAGCACCATTTAAATATGCAAGGTGTGCACAGGGAAGACCCTTGCTGCCCTTGTGTTCCACTCAGGTTCTCATCTGCTTTTCCTCAAGCTCAAGGCTCCCAACAGCACACACACAAAGCCAACAACATCCTTCCTATCAGTTTTTTTGCAAATATTGGCTGTTGAAATGGAAGAAGCACTCTCGTACCATGTAACAATTGTTTTTTTATAAACCTTTATGCAGCCAGGAAGTATCACACGGGAGATTCAAAGGGGCTCTCTAAAAAAAGAACAGGTTCTAAAGATCTTCATGCAAATTGCCTAAACAAAGAAAATCCTCATAATATTTTAAACCCCTACCTATCCAGGGACCTACCTTAGCGTTCCTGCTAGTCTATGCAGAGTTGAAGATTTCCTCTGACTTTTAAATAATCTTTTCATACTACAAATTGCTGCCATAGGTACTTGTTAAGCAAGATGCAATCAGAGATGTTTGCTATGCCATTAAAAGTGAGATGTTAGTATCATTAACATAGTATTCCCTGTCTCCCATCCTCATCTCTTCCTGCTCTCATATTTTTTTCCAACTCATATTTTACATTTTCCGAGGCAAGGATTATATCCCAGTGTAGTAGTGTGCATTGTGCCCAGCTCAGGCCATGACACATCTTTCAGGCTCTTCAAAGCTAGAGAGCACATTAATGAAATAGTCACTGACATGTCCCAGCTCAAAAAGATTCAGCATCAAAAGAGGAGGCAGAGTAGAAGAAAAAATGCAAAAAGAGATGCTCTGAGAACAGAGCTGCCAACTTAAGTATACCTTTAAGTTTCTCCCACTACTGTGACTAAAAGATTGCTACTCCTCCTCCATAAAAGGAAGCTCTAATTTAAAACCTAGCAGTATCATAATTAATGTGAATATTATGCTAATCTTGGGGGGAAAAAAAAGACCACTTCTTATCAGATTCATTTACATTTTTTAATAACTCTTTGGCTTAGGCTTTTAATATTAATTTTGGAAATTTTTTAGGAGGTTCCATGTGCCAGCTCCCACCCTACAGCCACCCAACCCTTCCCTTAGGCAAAATGCATTCAAGAATACAGATGGGCGAGAGGGTCTGTGGTTCAGCATCATCATCTCTCCTAAGGGAAAAGCTTCTCCACATCCTGTTTAGGCAACAGGACAATCAGCTTCATGGTACAGAGTGGACATAAGGCATTTCCAGAAGCACAGATACGACATCAGCCTCCACTTGCATCTTACTACATCACTAAACAAACTGACACCTACCATGCCAATTCTTGTTTGATGCTTCTGAACACTTTTTATCAAGACAGATATTAGAAACCAGCAATTAAATCTTAGTCTAAACAGAGTGTTGTTATGTTGCCACCATTCTGGGTTGATTTTTTAGGTGTCAAAACCATCGTTTTCCACCTTTAAATTATTCATAGGTATGAGTTAAGAATTCACAGCCTACATTCATACTGCTATCCAATAGTCTCTACAGCCCAGGAGTACAATTCGATCTAACAAATCATCAAAAAGACTGTTTTTGAAGTCTAAATGCAAAGGAACAGTTTTTAGTCCATATTTATTTGGAACTAATGCAGCTACAGTTTTTAGTATTCCTTTCATTTTAGTGAGAAAAATGCAATTAAGCCAAAATAAATACTAAAAAGTTAGTAATCTTGACCTGATCCTGACCAGTGTCTAAAGCAACCTTGTGGACTGCTCCTTCAGGGTGAAAGGCAGTTCACAGTTTTATGTATTATTTATGGTAGTAAATTCACAGGGGAGGAGGAGGAAGGCACTGCAGACATTAATACAGTAAGTAGCAAGTTCACAAGGGGGCTGAAGAAAAATCTCACCTGGAAACAGCAGTCCTCCACTATGTTAACTGAATAAAACCTTTCACTTCACCAGGTTAGAGGCAGCCTAACTTAAGTAAAAGAAGAAAAAAGAGGAGCAGAAAATAATAGAAATCCTACATCTCGAACATTGTTGTAGAGAAGCAAGGTTTGGCTTGAGAATTACAGTAAAATAATTGTAGACTGAAGGTTGCCTACCTGCATTTCTATGCATCAGACTGCAACAGGGATTGCTACACATCTCATAGTCTAATAAAGATATTTTCAGCTGACACAAAATATTTTCCATATATTCCATTTCCATTTGGTATCAAAAACAAGCAGTGGTAAAACCTGTTCTAATAAATATCTGCATACATGTATATATATATATATATATATATATATATATATACATAATAAATAACTGCATACATTTATTAAATGCATAAGAGATCCTTTACCTACAGTGAAAAAAGCTGCTGTTAAACACCTTATATTTTCATTCTTCTTCCCTTTATCCTTATCCCTGCTCTTAAAAAAAAATTTTAAAAAAATGTTCCATTCTTCTTTATTTTCCATTAAAGATTCCATGTTTTTCCTGTGTATTTCACTGACATGTATCCTATGAAGCAAAACTTGGAAGGAGAAATAATACTTCTAGTCAGGTAAAGCTGATGCAAACCTGCTAGCAGCATAAGCACAAATCTCCCACACAGCTGAGACACTCAAGGCCAGATTTTCCAGCAGGAACACCTCCCCAGATCCCAAAACATGGCAGAACTTCACCATTTCCCTTCAATTGAAATGATGCAAGAAAAATCGGTTCTTGAGAAGAAAATTTGTGAGTTAAAATCACAATGTCAGCGAGACTTAATAAAATCAAGTTGTGAAAGGAAAGAGAGAGGGAGGAAAGACATCTGATATAAAAGTAAGCTCTGTAATGCAAGTACCTCACTGGCAAGGCCTGAACCAGAGCATTGTGCCTTGTGTAGAACATTGAATTCAACACAAGGAAAGTTCCACCTGGCACCTATGGGAGAAAAATGAGAATGGTCTTCAATTTGTCCAGTTACTGCAATTTTCCTGAACAGCCATATTTAGCAGACTTCAGATCAAAGGGGATGTAATAATGGTTTTCAAAGCTGTTACATAAGGGAAGGATGGGATAGTGGAAAGAGTAATCAGCTTAAACCATAGCAAGAAATATTCAGGTCAATCAGTAGGCAACTTGTAACAGCAATGGAACAGATTACCTGGGAGTGTGGTGGAGTCTCCATCACAAATGAGAAAGCAGCACAACTGTGGTTTTCTCAGATAATACAGGATAATGGAATAGACAGCCTTGTAAAATCTCTTCCAGACAGATTTCTTCTTGCTTTACGTGAAGGAAAAGTATTTACACTGACCAATACTATAGGGTAGGCTTTGCTTCATGACTGGTGCTCCAGAAGGAAGAGAGAAGTCAAAAGATATGAATGAACAAAAAATATTAAAGTCTAGGAATGCCATTACAGCTACTATTTGCTTTTATCTGCCCTGTCTCCTATCCTTTTCCCCAAAGACTTTTCTTGCTGGATGTTAGTTCATATTTTGATTTATTCCTGAACATATTTTAGCATTATGGCTGTTACTGAAGCTCATTTCCAAGAAGGATGCTCTCAAAAGAAAAGTTTGGAGGCATACCAAGATAAAATTGGAAAGAGAACTCAGAAATCCCATAGTCTCAAATAAGGGGCAAAGTATCAAAAAAGAAACATAAGGAATATGGAAAATTAATTATCTGGCACTAACAACCGATTCTCTTCTCACTCTGCTGGTTCTAATAAATAAATAACTACATTTTTTGAATGCATATTTCCTATGGTTACTTGGATCTATGCAACAATAATATCTAGAACAGATATCTCTCAAAAATACATTAAACCCATAAAAAGCAGAATATTATAACTTGGTTTAAACTGTGTTGCTACATCAGGCACTTCCAAAATGATTGTTCTAAGGGAAAAATAAAAGCTCTGGTTTGACTTCTGTTGCTTTGGTCATGAAACATTGAGAACAGAGAAGAATTCAAGAATGTCTGAGGATGAAAACAACTGCAGTACTCACAACTGAAACCTGCAGTTAATCACTGCATCTGCAAGGCAAATGCTATTGTCAAAAGAAATTACTTCAGGGGAATAATTTTACCACTGTGAGTGCAGAATTTAATTCATGCCAAGACAAATCATAGGATCCCAGAATTAGACATGGGTGATTAAGTGTTCACTTACCCAACACAAGTTGTAAGAAAAGAGGAATATTGCTTTAAGATACATCTTTGAAGCTTTTATTTTAGCTTCCACTGATATTAACCTGTGCTTTGCTATAGCAGAACTTCCCCACATGAAGTACAGTGCAGTGCAAAGCAGTTATCATCCAAGGCAGAGGGTGTGAGAGGCTGAAATGTTATGGCTAATGGCTTAAACATTGTAATGAAGGACTTTGTGCCCATTCTGGCAAAACTGGATAAAGAAGCTCTGACCACTGAAGCCCGCCTCTCCTGGAATATGCCCCCTGGCTGGAACTTTGGACTGTGAGTTAAGCGACCTTAGGGAACTTGAGATAAGAGTGACACTGCTGTCCAGTTATCTCAGGTCTAGGCAGAAGTAAATGTGGCTGAGGGAGAAGAAAGTATCCACAAAGAAAGGCAGGCACCTTCTCCTCTGCCACGCACCAGGGCAGCCCTTCTCAGCACTGCTTGAGCCTGCTGACCTCAGCTGCCCAAGAGGAGAACCTCTCAGGTCTTTGCCTCCTTCGGAAGGAGTCCACCAAAGAGATCCTTTGAGACAACTCAGAAGGGCACTTTGAAAGCTGTGTTGAGTGTGTAGAGGGAGAATCCTCATTAGCTAGATACCTAGACAGCACACCTTCTTAAAAACCATTTTTCCTACCTTTTTCAGAATCTCTCGGGTTCCTCTTTTCTCCTAAAATGGGGAGTGGAAATGATAGTAAAAGGAGCTTAAAAAAGCATATACAAGCCAGCAAAAGCTGTTAAAATATTAAACATTTTTCATGAGAATGGAGTCTGCAAAAAATCAAACCACAAAGAAATGGCTATTATTTTTCTTATCTCAAAGCTGCTTCTCTGGGGAGACTGGACACACCAAATTCTGACCGTGGCAGCAAATGCTGATACTGAAGTTTCTGTGCACATATCCAGTTAATTCCATCCAAAATGTAACGCATAAGAGAGGAGGAAAAAAAATCCAGAAAAAAGGTAATCAGATACTATAAATTCCAGGTAAACACAACAGATGCTCTAATAAACATTAAGAAACCTGTGATAAACAGATCCAATTTTTTTTTTTTTTTTGCTCAAAGATATTTTTAATCAACTTTAGGCCTCAAGTTCCTGACAGTCAAAAAGGGGCACCACAAAAGTACAGGAGTCACCAAAAAAAAAATTTTTCATAGGGTCGTGCAAGTAATGTCTTACCACATTTCTTTCCTAAGTACCTTCCAGTCTGGCTAATATTTTGAAATGTCCCCTGTGGAACAAATAGCCTAAATAGACCTCTTGCATCACTGGACATGTCTCATGGTTACAACACAGTAGTTCTGACTCAAAGACAAGATGGTTAACAACATGAAAAGCAGGTATGGAGCTATCTCAGTCTCTAAATTGCTAAGTAGGAAGAATTATAAACTATAAGAGAAATATCAAGGAAAAATGCATGTGATTTTCTACCTTCCTTTTTTGTGCCACAGAAACTTACCTGTTTTCAACATTTTCAACATCAGAAATTTGTTCCAGGCTTTTTTACTATGTAGAGTTAGCATGCTCAAAACCAAAACAAACCAAATCAAAAATAAAACCACAAAAAAACACACACAAAAAACAAACACACACACAAACAAACAAACAAACAAACAAACAAACAAACAAACAAACTGTCATACAATAAAAATACAAAACACGCAAACAGAAAACCAAACAAGCAAATCAAATAACCAATACCCCTAAAATAAAACAAAAACAAACTCCAGAAGTAAACAGCACATCCCTACAAACACTCAGTGGTAGATACATTTTTAATCTTTTTGTTGTTCTGGCCACAAAGATGCACACAATTTGATCACCTGGCAGTAACTCTTATGGAAGAGAAATAAGGTTTTGAGTGTAAATCAGCAAAAATGCCCCCTCTCAGTGGCAAAGCCATCCCTGATGAGGATGCTCTATTTCCATTAGCAGACAAAATGAAGCTACTGAAGGTTTTGCTCTGTGTGCCTATGCTTTGATTTTTCAAAGTGCTCTTAAACATTCCAGCTTACAGTGTCAATGCATATTCATTTAATGAAGTACTTACAGACCTTAAGAATAAGGAGTAAAATCACTTAACTAATTTCTACTCATCTTCTGGGAGCCTGCACATCTAATAGGACAAAATACATTCACACCATAATGCACTTCTGATGTTCTCAATTACAGCAAATTGCTAAAACTTTTTAGCAGGAGTGTAAATCATGTGGCATGAAGAAAACTAGTTTATTAAGCAGCAAGTTTCAGTGAAGAATCTTCTTTGAGAACCCCACTTTAACTAAGAACACACTCTAATTTGGAAAACATGGGCAATTCTTAAAAAGGTAGTAAATGTAGAAAGTATTTTGAAATATTTTTAAAAGCAGTAAACTCAGTAGACATTTCTAGAAAGTTTTAAAGCTACAAAGCTTTGATTAAATAAAAGAATTCAAGTTCATTAAATGTTCACAAGTAAATAAGAGCAAGTCAGAACACAAGTAGTCAGGGCATTGAGACTACTCTTAATGAAAAGTCAGACACCACAGACCTTGGTTTTAGTCGTTTGTGTTTTTCTACTGACAATAAGCATGGTGGGCAAACCTGGGATAGAATTTGGTTTGAATTCTTTGCCACCATCTGAAGTTTAGACAATGAGAAACTGTGGGCAGATAAAAGTGACTTTTGTGAATGCTATTAAAAATTCACCAGACATCACATCTGATGAGGCAACAACTGATTATAGACTCTCTAAGGTTAGGAAAGACTTTCAAGATCACAGAGTCCAACCTTTGACCAAATACCACCATGTGGTAAGTCACTTTTTGAACACTTCCAGGGATAGTTACTCCACCACCTCTCTGGGTAGCCTGTTCCAATGCTTAATCATCCTTTCAGTGAAAATATTTTCCTGATGTCCAATGTCAACCTCCCTTTGTGCAGCTTGAGCCATTTCCTCTGGTCCTGTTATTGGTTATGTGGGAGAAGAGGCCAATCCCCACATGGCTACAGCCTCCTTTCATGTGGCTGTATGGAGTGATAAGGTCTCCTCTGAGCCTCCTTTCTCCAGCAATAACAACCCCAGCCCCCTCAGCCACTCCTCACAGGACTTGTGCTCCAGACCCTTCCCCAGCCTTGTTGCCCTTCTCTGAGCATTCTCCAGCACCTCCATGTCCTTGTTGTAGTGAAGGGCCCAGAACTGCACACAGGACTCGAGGTGTGGCTTCCCCAGAGCCAAGTACAGGGGGACAATCCCTGCCCTGCTCCTGCTGGCCACACCATTGCTGGTACAGGCCAGGATGCCACTGGCCTTCTGGGCCACCTGGGCACACCCTGGCTCATGTTTGGCCACTGTCACCAGCACTTTCCAGCCACTCTGCCCCAAGTCTGCAGTGCTGCATGGAGTTGTTATGACCCAAGGGCAGGACCTGGCACTTCACCTGTTGAACCTCATACAATTTGCCTCAGCCCATCGATCCAGCCCATCCAGATCCTTCTGCAGAGCCTTCCTGCCCTCCAGCAGATCAACACCTATACACAATCTGCAAACCTGCTAAAGGGGCATTTGATTCTCTCATACAGATCATCAGTAAAGGCATTAAACAGGACTATCCCCACTACTGAGCTCTGGTGGACATCACCAGTGACTGATCACCAGCTGGATGTAGCTCCTTTCACCACCACCCTCTTGGACCCAGACATCCAGCCACCTTTTTACCCAGCAAACAGTGCACCTGTCCAAGCCCTGGGAGCCATATTCCCCAGGAGAATGCTGTGGGAAAAGGTGTCAGAGGCTTTACTGAAGTCCAGGTAGACAACACCCAAAGCCTTTTCCTCATCCACTAGGCAGGTCACTTGATCATAAAAGGAGATCAGGTTGGTCAGGCAGGATCTGTGTAACTGACCTTGTAGTTAATAGAAATTACAGACCTAGGAGGTTTCACATAATTACCAGAGTACTACTTTCATTTTCAGGCAAATTTTAACCTTTAAAATTTACCTTAGATTATCCTGTTAGGGATCTGTATTCAGATTAAAAAAAATAAAGCACGACTACTAAAGCTATGTTCTTATAACAGCATCTCATTTGCATTATAATGACAAAATAAAGAACTATTAATTTGAGGCAGATATGACTTATACAGCTTCTTTTGGCAAGCAGGCCACTTAGTATACATCTATTTGTCTTGAATTTTTCCATTCCATACAAAAACATGGAACAATTTTCCTAAAAGCTTCACAATAAAATTAAACATTGGATAAAGAAATATGTCAATACCTCATTTCACAATCACTTTCATTCATTAAATTGAGCTACAGTTTTATCTGTTGCTACAATTCTCCTAAGTGAACAAATCTAAATAGAGCACATGATTCTTTAAAAAACTAGCAGATTTGGTATTTTTTCACTTATTTGAATGGACACATTAACGAGCAGATCCCTCTACAACCAGTTAAAGCTGCCCTTCTCAGAATTATCTGCCCTTCTCAGAATCACCAGTTCCAAGAATACTAATTACCAAAACCTTTCCAGTGAGAGAAATTCCAGCAGGGATGGGGAACAAGAAAATCATACTGAGTCAGAATTCTTGCTTAGAATAAGCATTGGCAAAATCTGCCTTTCCCTGTAAACAAATACATACAGATTTTTGCAGCCCCAAAAGAACCCTCCAAAATCCCTCATTTGAGGATTTAGAGTAGAACCTGCAATACTTGTAACAGCTGAGGCTCAGGTCAAACAATCCAGACATAAAAACACACAAGCTGTTAGAGCAAGGAAATACTATTTCTAGACTATTCTAGTCAGCCACAGGGGGAACAAAATCCCTCATTTCAGCATCCATTCCAGCACTTCCCTTTAATTCCTATGAAACACAAATTCTGTCTCAGAGGAAGATTCTTTTAACCACACAGTACAAATTCAAAACCAGGCAGACAAGCTTAGAGGAAAGTTATATATTTTAATTGCACAGGCTTAAGAAATGCAGTTCAAAATACAGTTAATTTCAGTGACAGGTCTATGAAAATCAAAGCCTCTCTCATTAACTATATATTTTTATTTCATAACACAAAGAATTTTACAGAATTAACAAGATGTATTACATTGAAAAGAGTATCTGTCAGACCATTTGAAGTGGCAAAGAATATTTTGATTTATGATTTAATTTTTGTGGTGGCAGAGTTGGTTGTTCTGGGCTTTTTTTAAAAATACTCTCCTGTTTTACACTTTCAAATGCTATATATCAGTTTGACAAAATATATAATTGCTATGTTTTAGTTTAGAAAATCCCAGCAATGTAAAGAAAACAGATATTTAAATATAAAATATTTGTTTTGAAAACCACTTAGCAAAATACAAGGAAGGAAGATACGCATTACAAAATACATGTGTGATTACTAAAACCTTTGAGATTCAAAGTTCAGCTTCAGATGCCTGACCAAAATGACAAAGATCATACAAGATGGTGCACAGGCCAAGGGGCTAAAAGCTGTGAACATCTCTGCACTTTCAGTACAGCAGACATCCTCGAAACTGGAAAAGGATGACTTGCTCTCTTTCAGTCTAAGTAGCACCATAAGAAAAAATAAGCTAGACAAATAATGTTATAAGAAAATTTCTGAAGAAAAGCTACCATTGATATTTATGCAGTCAAATCTGAAGCTTTTCACAATGCATCATAAAACAAAATTTTCTCTTGCACATACCCCTTCAGGCATTTCAGTATTCCAATTCCCTCTTATTTTAAAATAAGACATTTTATTTTAATGTAAGAAAATTATGGCTTCTCGTATGGGAACCAGCCTTAATTATTTCCAGTGAAAAGACATGAACAGCATTTTTATTAGAAGAGTAGTTAGCATAACTCAACAGACACTCCATGAAACTTTCCACATATTATTCTGAACCCATCTAAAGTTTTCAGTCCCTGAAATAAGTTTAAGACACTAATTATAAAGCAATGCACATCAAGACTAAGTCCTCTCTTATTTAGTCACTCCTGGTTTAGAAAATGTCCCTTCTTCTTTTCTGTTATTTCCACTCTAAATTCCCCATGAATTCCTTAAGATATTGACAAAATCATCATCATCTACGATTCCAAAACTTAATCCTTCATAGTAATCTTCAAACTCAGAGTAGGACACTTCATTGGGGTTGCTGCAGGCCTCTCCTAATGTTTCTAGAAACGATGACTTAATTTCTTCTTCTGCAGCTTTACCTGTGGAAGTTTATTTTTCTATTAAATGCATTTGAAAGAAGTGTGAATATGTAGCATTTAAAACACTTCAGGCAAGAAACTTTCAAATTTTAGCTTGCAAATATTTTTTTCATGAACAAATTCAATATTCTGATTTCAGAATTAAGTCATTGACTCACTTAATACCATCTGTAGAAATTACCTTACTTTAATAGCATGATAGAATTAAATATCAATGGAAAATATGGGGTCAGCCATTTGCAATGAATTATGAGATCAGGAAAATTTTTTTTTCAAATGACTGCAAAAGCTGCATAATGCATTCATAAACTAAAATTCTGAAGTTATCTTGTAAGAAAGCATGTGTTTATTGTAATAAAACTTCAGAGTTCTAGGAAAAATTTAAGATGGAAATTGGCATTTGAAAAGTGTTCTGCAATTTACATCTGTGTCCTAGCAATTTTATAATGATAATGCTCAAATGATTTCACAGCACTGAGGAAAAAAAGTACAAAAAATATGGCCTTATAGCATTGGAAAAAAAATCACATATTGTATCCCTATACCCCCATGTGACTTTATGTGTTGCCATTAAAACCACTGCCAGTATAAAAAAAATCCCTCTCTTCTACAGGTAAAAAAGAAAGGGTTATGACACGATGGAGACTTTCACAGTGACTAGTTTGGTACATGGAGGTATTGTTTTTTAAAACTAACATACAAATATTTAAACTCCTATTTTTTCAATGGCAGACTTTAAACACCTTCGAGAACCCTGAAAAAATAATGAAGAAATCAGCATTTCCTCTGTAAAGGATGACAAACCTGTCCCAGAAATAAATTAAGTTCCTTGCCAATAAATTATTCAAGTGCTGAGTACATTCCCTGTCAGCTGGAATCCTTGCATATTTTGATGGAAAACAGTAATGTGAAAATGAGAGTACCCTACTAAGTGAAAATTATTAATATCACATTTGCCACTGATAACTTACAGATGAAAGCTGAGAAATAACTGCTTACAGAGCTGGGGGAAAAGAACTACTCTGCATACAGGCAGTAATAACAGCTTGATAAAGAGCAAGTATTAAAATTGTGTATATGAACTTCATTACTACTTATAGTCATGTTCTGGAGAGACTCATTTAAAGGCCTTAGATGAAGAAAGTTCCTCTTTAACAGCTCAAGTCTAAGTAAATATGAAAACAGTTTTTATTTACAACCAGTTTCTGGATCTGCTATTTCTGCTAAGAAGATGACCTGCAGTTACAGATTTTTGTTTGTTTTTTATGTCAATTACCTGCCAATACTAGAGGATGTTTCTTTGCACAGTAACATTTTCTGACATCTACCATAGGCACACTCCCAGTTTTGTTGAAATCTAGTTTTATATAAGCCTGTAAGGAAAAAAAAAGTTTCAAATATGCATCTAATAGGAACAAAAATGAAAAGATGAAAAGATAAATACACTTAACTACCTAGCACATACTTTTAGATCTTGTGCAATGGATTATGTCAATTTACCTATTTTATGTAAGGCATCAGATACCAGAAAATTACTCTAGATTATGCAGTTTCATGACTATTTTACCTCAACAGTTTTCACATCAAATGTGTGTCCCTCAGTCAACGCAAAAAAATTTGTCTTCTCTCCCTAATTTCTAGCTCATCCTTAGAATCAGAAGTTAAGCTGCTTCCCTTCTGCCTCCTCCAATTATTAAGATTCCACATCATTCTGACAGAAGCCTCCACACAGCCTCTCCAGCACTGCTAACAGCAGCTTCATTTTCATTTCAGTTTACTCAAATACACATGCTTGATATAAAGGCTAGGAGAGTCAGGTCCTCCATGACTGGAAACATGAAAGTATATGTCATTTTTCTTCATCTTGATATCCAGTTGCTACTCCTTTGGCTGGTTTGTGACCAGTGTCCAGTACTGCAAATAGCTCCACATTACGTTATGGACAAAGAACAAGTGGCATTTCGAATATAACATGTCTCACAAATATTATGACTCTTAGTGTAGGTCTCAAAGGAGTATTACTGCCCCCTATTTCAGGCACTGTGGGGAAAAGTCTACACATTTATAGTCATTTGCCAAAATAAGGAAAAAGTAATAAAGGAATTAATTCTGGATTTTAAAATTAAGTAATTTTACAATGGAACAGCATGCACTCCACTAATTTACTTTTCTGTTGATAAACTGATCTGAAATTTTAAGAAGTCAATTTCCAGATACAGAATTTAAGAAAAACAACAACAAAACCCAACAACTAGAATCTGATGAGCAACAAACTCCAAAGTTAGACTGTGAAATATTTACATTTTAAATATCTGCAATAAAACTTACTTTTCTTACAAATGCTTTCCTATATTCATTCATTTCTCCAAATATGGCATGAGTGAATTCTCCATAGTCGACCTTATCACTCTTGCTATCATCAAGAATAAGCCATAAGGATTCAAAGTCCTGCAATTTAAAAATATTTTGTCAAAGATCTTCACTATATCTTGGAATAAAACAATTGCTATAATGGGAAATTATGGTAATCTCACAAAACCTCTCAGACTTCTAGATCCAAACTCACTCAAAGATTTGTAAAAATAATGCATGTTATCAGCAGTCACTGATGGCCATAATTCACATTATTTGCAGTTCTGATAGCTGTGAGCTACTTTTACAACATAACATATAAAACAAAGAAAAAACCTAAGGAGAGAGCGTAAACTAAATTATTTTTTGTAAAGCCTAAAGAGAAAAAAATGGATTGCAATCACACTTGCTTTTTCATGTCATGATGTAAAAAGATTGCATGTTTTAAATATATTATTTTTTTATTTTTAAGAATTTCACATAGAACTGAATGCAGAAATGCCAATATACCACAAGGGAAAAAAACCCACCACCGAAAGAAAACATGCAGGTTTTAAAAACAACCCAGGTATTAAAATATAGATTTAAGCAAAGAAAAGAAGCAATTCCATAAATTAAGAAAGATAATACCCACATTTACAGTTTCAGCTAAACTCACCCCTTCAGGCATTTCCAAATGAAATACTTTTAGAGCTTCTTTCAAGGCTGCCTGAGAGAGAAAACCATTTCTGTTCTTGTCTCTTTGTCGGAAATACTTTGCTAAGCCTGTTATAACCCGAACTCCTCTTTTACTTAGGGTTTCTCTGAATATACCTGAGGATTTAGAGAAATAAAGGACACCTTTACCTGAAGCTGTCCACTTGCTATGGAGACAATATAGAAGTTAAGAACATCATGTCTACATATGATGCTGCTGGTTAAAAAGACATATCCATGCATTTGGGCTCCCTTGTCTTTGATGAAAGAATGCCAGTCCAAAAGGAAACCATCAGTTATTTAACATTGAAGAGATAGGAGGAAACTTTCTTAGGACTGATTTGTGCTGGTATCAGATTCTAATAATATTCTGATAAATATCTAGCTTGTGTTTAATTTCATTTACACAAGTAAAATCTTTATAACATCACTATTGTTCATGGCACTGAGCTCTAAAGATAAAGATATAGAAATTAAAATTAAATGAGTTCTGGTAGACACAAACCTTGAATCTTCTTGAAAATTTCGCTGTCATCAACCACTTGCCTGGAACACTCTTGCTTGAGTTCCACAGAAGAAGCTCTAAAGAAGTCAAAATTAATGTTGATTGGTGAAATTACATGTAATATGACTGTATTCAAAACAGATGTAGTAAAAACCCCCAAAATACTCAACTTTATATTTCATTCATATACTACCTTTCTATAGTACAATATCCAATAGCTTGAGTTTGAGAGGGCACAGAAGTCCTCTGAAGCTGGTCAGCTGCAGATAAGCAGAAATTCCCTTCTAAAAGTATTAACTGGCATCTCCTCCACTAATTCATTAATCATGGATAATTCCTCCCATGCATAAAATCTCCAGAAGTTCATTTCAATCTTAATCTCATATCACTGGAAGAGTTTGTTAAAGCAGCTGCATTTAATCACCAACAGGAAAATAACATGAAATACTTTTCTAATCTCTCTTTAGAACACAAACAGCAAAGGTATAGACCAAAAGTATATCTAGAAATTATGGTTAAATTTTGTGAGGTTTTTTTTCTGCTAAATTCCCTTCTGATAAGGGCTTCCCATAAGCCTTCATCAGAAATTATTATAAAGATTGATAAAAAAATATTGTGGAAGAATCTACTGGACGAAAAAAAAAAAAAAAAAACAAAGCAAACCAACAAATTCATATAATTATTTTAATTAGAATACAAAAAAAAATTTGAAAAGCATTATTGTCAACTCTGAGCTGCTTGCTCACCAGTGTTTTGCCATGGCCATACTCCTCCTCCTGCTTTCTGAGGCCAAAGACTTATCCCTCTCCTACCTAGTAGGATTTTTCATCTCCAGTTTGGGTACCTCTCATCATGAAGTCCCTACAAGCTTACCTGCATCAGATCACCTAAACTGGAAAGTCAACAACCACCTGCAGAGGACAATGTACTCCCTCTAGAGCACATGTAAACCAAAAGATTCATGGTTTGTGGCAGAAGGGCATGGCTGCTCCTGGGAACACGAAATAGATCTTTTGGATCGTAGCTGAACAGGATTTTCTGTCAGTTGAGTAATGAAGGTAAGAGGACTCAATTCAAGAGTTTTGCACCAGAGAATAGAGAGCTCAATAACATCCTCATATAGAAGAAATTTAGTCACTAGTGGAAAGAATATAGAGAGAATATAAAAAGTAAATAATCTATTCCACCACAGGTAGCAGAAAATCCAAAATTACAACCCATTGATCAGGGCTTGTTTCTGGTTCTTCTATTCAGAGATAACATTGGTTCAACTCCAAATTTCACAGGTATAAGATTAGCAACAAATGAAAGAAAAAGCTGTTTACTGGAGTGATAGGCTTCTGAGATGTAAAATGTCTTACATAAACTATCTGAAATTAAACGATATTGTGTTTTATTTCACTGAAACCTGGCCAAGAGGGAACAATTAGCACTAAGCATCATACAACTATGCAGTTCTAGAACCAATTAAATTTGAATTTACTGTTCTATGCACTGTTAGCTTACTATGGCTCCTTTGCAAATCTTTCAGTCTAAAGGGACTTTAAGTGAATATTACCGTAACTGAGAACAAGCTTTATGTGTCTAAATGCTTGCAGAAAGAAAAATAATAGTCAAGTTCTGCTAACAAAGTAGTCTTTAGATACTGAGCATACTTAATTGAGATGAAAATTACTGCTCTTCCTAATCAGGAAGGGATCAAAGTATAAGATACATGAGGAGAGGCTGGGAGAGCTGGAAATCTTTAGCCTGGAGAACAGAATCCTTGAGGGACCTTACTCTCAAGTACATATGAATACCTGACAGAAGGGAGCAAAGAAAACTGAGACAGGCTCTGTTGACAAAAGGCAATGGGCACAAACTGAAACACAGGAGGTATATAATTTGTATATAAAAATATGTGACTTCAAACAAAGCAAACAGAACAGCTTCACATTTCAATTCCTACTTTAAAATTTCTCCTCACCATTCTAGGAAGTTACTGAACTGTGTAAAATCCACTAACATCTATTACTTATTTCTCCTAACAGCAGCCAAAATACAGATTCTGTTTTTAGCAGTATAAGTAACAAGGTATTAGGAGCTCAAAAAAAAAAATTTTTTTTTTTTTTTGCTTAAGGAAGGAAAGGTAATTTGAAAAGCAGTTAGCAGCACTTACTTTAGATAATCCATAGCTGCTTCATCAACACTTGTCACACGAAGGGTGAAGACAGGGTTCTGCCTAACACTTTCGGGAAGGTTATGATCAACACTTCGGAAAGTCAGATTGGCTCCCTACAGGTAAAGCACACAGTGACTTAAACATGGGTCGTGTATTTCATGAATAGAGGGGAAGGGGAAAGACAGAAAAGCAGCAAGCTGAAAGCAAAGAATGCTGAGAAGAATTTAAAAAATGTAGTATTTCTAACTGTAATATCTGGGCAGGCTGGGGTTATAAAGTCTCCAAAACTCATGAATTTGGAAGGAGGGGACAGAGACACTGTTATTGTGCAAGGGTCTTAACCACTTGGACTTTGTGAGAGATCTGCATATCTTAATGTCAGCCCAGAAAGCATGATTGCAGATATGGAGATTCACAGATGCTACATCATTCCAAAGAGCTACTGAACTTGATGCAGTACATTTGCTGGATGACTTTATGATGCATCTTTATGCAGAACACATTTCCATCTGCAGGCTGCAAAAATACACATGACAATAAAATATGAAAATCCCTAACAAGTAGCTTTATCTTCCATATCATAAACTCACCTATTTCCTCTTGGAAATTCTTAGGTGGTTGTGTAAGCAGTTAGGATAGGCATGTGATTAGACAAAACACACTGAAAACTAATCTCGACTTCTTTTACTTTCAACATTTCTCACAAAGACGGTTTTTCCTCTAAACTTCAGATTTTCAGGAGCATGTGAAGAATTTGGTGAAAACAGTCTGTACTTGAAAACTTTCTCAAGTATTAACACTTAACTCACTACAGAAGTCCAGCAGTACAGAAGGTGCAGTACAATTTTTAGTCAGTCACCAGATTAGCTGGTAGATAAAGCTTAACATTGTGTCATACACCTGCCCTAAACTGCTGTTGTTTACATTTCAAACTGTGGGTTAAAAACAATTAACCTGGAATTTCTTCATGTTTAAAAAATATTTAATCATTGCTGTGAGTTATAAATGCCAAGAGACCTTGCAAAGATTATTTACTTTTAACAAGTACTTTGGTCTACTTCCTCTTCAGGACTCTTCTTCCTGAGTGGATCATTTCGCCCAAAAAAGGTCCACACTGTCTGCAGTCTTGTGCCCTCTAGGGGGAAAACTGCAAACTACAGCTGAATCTGAAACCTAAATTGGAATCTCTAAAACGTGGGGCAACAAAATAATCCAGACTTCTGAAAATATTTAATTCAAAAATGTCTTCCCAGAAGGCTAGTTCACAATTTTCAATTCAAATATCCAAATATTACTTCCAAAAAAAATTGTTTTACATTCAGCAGAAGAATACTTACAATGTAGAAGTCACTAAGATCATAGGCTTTTCCCTTTCTTTGTCCACGTTGATGTTGATAAACTCCCTTTTGAATGAAAGGCAAGGCATTTGTCCTGTGAAATAATTCAAAACACTTATTAAAACAATTAAGTTTATTTAAGCTTCTTAGAGACAGTAAAATATGTTTTCTAAAACCTTTTTAAAAAGTAATTTATCCTACCTGTTTTTTCCAAACTGTCGAAATTCATACACAGTAAGGGATTTGTCACATGCAAAAAAAAACCCAATCAACTCTCTACAAGCATCGTGACCATTTCTAGAAGGAAAATTGAAAAGTACCTTTATGTTTTTCATCTATATAAATCAAATTCAACCCAAACATAAGTAACATTACTTTTGGAATCAGAATAGCTTGAGTTGGAAGGGGCCTCAAAGATCATCTACTTCCAAAACCCCTGGCATGGGCTGGGACACCTTCCACTAGACCATTCTGCTCAGAGCTCCATGCAGCCTGGCCTTGAACACTTCCAGGGATGAGGCATCCTCTGTGCAATGTGTTCCAGTGCCTCACCACCCTCACAGTGAAGAATTTCTTCCTAATATCTAATCTAAACCTGCCTGCTCTTAGATTGAAGCCATTTCCCCTTGTCCTATTACTACAAACCCTTGTAAAAAGTCCCTCTCCAGCTTTCCTGCAGCCCTTCTGTAGGCACTGGAAAGGTGCAAGAGGATCTCCCTGGAGCCTTCCCTTCCCCTGACTGGACAGCTCAACTCTCTCAGCCTGTCTTTGTTAGAGAGGTGCTCCATCCCTCTGAACATCTTTGGGACCATCCTGTGCATCACTCCCACAGGTGGGTGCTGGGGACCCCAGAGGTGGACACAGCACTGCAGGAGGGTTCTCACAGGAAGGAAGCAGAGTGGCAGAATCCCCTCCCTCACCCTGCTGGCCACGTTCCTTTTGGTGCAGCCCAGGACATGGTTGGTTTCCTGGGTGCAAGCACACACTGCCAGATCATGTTGAGCTTCTCATGTCCCAGCATCCTCAAGTTCTTCTTCTCCTCCAGGCTGCTCTCAGTATTCATTTTATTTGCAATGTTGCATGCTGTACAATTTATTTTTTTAAAGAGCTTTTTGACTATTTTCTCTAACCCACCGTGAAATTCAACTTGGGATTTGGTCGCATATTTTAATTCAATATTCCATTCTCCATGATGCTAAAAAGCACCTCTTGAGGCTTCACGTTTTAGTATGCCAATATAATTTTCACTGATTAGCTAAAGGATTACATACACCAGGACTACAGCATTCATTGAGGTATATGAAAGTATCTTGCTGAATATTCAGCTGTGTCTAAAAAGTATACAGCTCACAGCTGCAGAAAAGCATCACTTTCAGAACTGAAAAATATGTTTATGCTACCACTACTCAAATCAGAACAGTTTCAAAGACATTTTCAAATTTAATACATAAGGAGCTATGAACAAGTTGCAAAGCCATTACTACTTATAGTAGTTGCCACATACAAGATAAGGCTAAAATAATTTTAATCAACTGAGATGCAACAGCTAAAAGCACTATTTTACATAGACCCTGTGGTAACTGTCCTGAATAGAGCTATGGGTATGATGGTAACATAACATTGCTTACAGATGTCAAATGTCAAAATTTGTACTATACATGGACACCCACACTTTTTATCTTCAACACAGGGAGCAGAAACATTCAGTGCAATTAATTAATTCAAGAAAGTAATCATCATTCACAAATTCAGAGCCTTGAAAAGCTTCACAAAATGTGTGATTACCTCGATATAATCCTACTATCAAAGCATAGCTTGTTGGAGAGCATGTTCTCAGTTAGTCCTGATTTGGTTCTTATTCTGTGAAAATAATGCAGCATGTTTATGACACCTATATGCTCACAGATAAATGTTATATAAAAAATCAACCGTTTCCAAACAGCAAAAAACATGAAATACGGTATCCTTGGCAACTGGCTGAGGAGATGATCCTTTGTAGTTGAATTAGAAAGCAAGTCAGAGCTGTAAAGTGTTCTGTTATTATATAATATGAGAGTACATTCACAGAGAGCATAGATATGAATGGAAAATTTTGTTTACATACACTTATATAAAGAATTAAACCTCTACCACTTGCCATAATTCCACAAATCAATGCATTCTCTTGCAAAAATACCCAGGTTGGGGCTTTTTTACCCACCTAAATATTTTATATTGGCCCTATTACTAGCTCCAGAAATGGAGATTTGTCTATGTGATGGATGAAAGAAATTGAGACTGGTTTTGTTGTCTTTTTTCTTCTTTTAAGAATACAAAGATGACATTTGATGAGAAAGACTTTAGAGCAAGATGTTAAAATGCACAAAGCAGAACTGCTTGCCTGAATGTTGAGAAAAATTAGCAGAACAAAACTCAGACCTGAGAATTCATTTCATTTTATGGATCACAGTGTTTCCTCAAGCTTTTTAAGTCCTTGGAGCTACTATTTCAATGCTGACAGTCCAGAAATGTCATTTAAATGCCAATAGGGTTAATTACTGCAGTAGAAATCAAAACATGAAAGAAAAGTATGATTATATTGTGAAGATCTACATTAACATTTACAGATGCATATTTATGCAATTTATGCACCTCAGGATAGGAATCTCTAAAAGGATATGATAGGATTGCAAGCATCCAACTGCTTGGAAAAGGCTGGCAAACTCTGGTGATGAATAATATCAATATAAGCTTAACAATGTTCTCCCTGGTTTTATAAATTCTATGAATCAATCATAATACACAGAGAATCCACATAAAGAAGTCCTTATTATCTCACTAGGCAATAACAAGCACAGGAAAGCTACAAAAAAGGCCTCACATGAAGCTGGTGGATCCAAGCCAAAAATAAAATATCCAGAAAGGCAAACAGACTTCACAGAGCTAAAAAAAAAAAAAATAAATTACAGCAGAAAATGTATTTTTATAAACTTACTTCGTTTCGTGGAGTGTCCTTTTTCTAAAACACTTTGGTGCTATCCCAGCTCCCAGAAGTCCTTGAGCTTCCTTGCAAGCATCAGAACGTGTGGACTGCTCTGGATCACTTATAACAGTCCAAACAGCAAAGAGCAGGGAGAAACCCTCTGACTGTTAGTATGGCTGAATTTCAGGTCTTACATATTCTTATGCAGGAAAAAGAACCACCCAAAAATAATACGATCTTGGAGTTATCCATTAAGCTTGCATAAATCTGTGGGCCTAATTTTTTGTTTGTTTTTACAAACTCTTAAGTCTATTTCTCAAAATCAAACATATGCAATAATATTCTGGCAGTGCACTGCTGTGCAGTAATGTTACATGCAGATATCTATTATTTAAAGTATATATGTCTTCATATAAAATAAATATTATTATTATGAAGGCTTGTGATGTTTGTCATCATTTCCACTATTTCTGTAAATATTCCATCAGTGATATTCTTTAACCCTGGCTCCCTCCAATATCAGTGATATCACTGGCACTGGCAAAATCATAGAACACCTCAGAATCATAGAATAGCCTAGGGTGGAAGGGACCTTAAAGATCATCCAGTTCCAACCCTCCTGTGTGGGCAGGACACCTTTCACTAGACCAGGTTGCTCAGAGCCCCATCCAATCTGTCATCCAACAAAAACATTAGCACTTCCTCCCTCAGAGTGTTGACTACACAGCTGAGAGGATCTCAAAGTCCCAACAAGCAGAAAAGAAACAGATGATCTGGGTTTTGACCATTTTTATATTCCCTCTATCAGTTCAACAAGTAAACAAAAGAAGAGTCCCTTTAAAAATAAATGAGATGCTTGTTATGCTATTGAAATGGTTATCAGAAGGGAAAAAATAATTTTGCATGGCTATTACAGGTTTTGAAACTTGCTCTCTGATCTATACAGATCCATCTTTGTACACATCAGTTACACTGATTTAACTGCAAGATTTGCTCTACTAAAAAAGAAAATATTCAAAACACCTTTGTATTTCCTTTAATAGTATTTTTTCATGCAACAGCTCTGAACTAATCTTTTCCGATTAACATCCTGATATCTGATACCAATTTGTTTGGAAGTAGTGGCAGAGTTATATTTGGAACGTAAACAGAGAGATTTTTTTAAATTAAAACTTCATCCTGATGCAGCTGCAGCACTACTGAATATTGTTTTGACATTATCAACAGAAGGGTTCAGAGTAGGAGAAGGAGTACATGGTAAAAAACAAGGCAAAGCAGCAGAAGGAGGTTAAACACAGAATGGGCATCCATGATCCAAGGTGCATGAAACTCTATGTTTAATGCAACAGCAGGAGCAGTGAAACACTTTAACAATATCCAGAGTATTTTTAAGATCACCTCTATAACAATCTTTAAACAGATATAACACAGGCCAAGCATTTACTTGAAAACTGGGGGTTTCTACCCTGTACAGTTCCATAATTTTAATCCTGCTAAATGATATTTGGAATTTAACATTGTGTTTCATGGCAATCTTGTTTCCCTCAGGCAACCTTCTTGTCATCTCAGCTTTTAAATAGTGTAAAAGCGTTAATAGACTTTTAAACAATATAGGTCATTTAAACTGCCAGTGTAACAGAAACAAAGAAAAACTAAAATGGTGAACTGCAACAACATTTCAGCCTCAAAACCTTAGGACTTGATGGGCTGGAACACCAGTGCAGATGACTCGAGATTGTAAACTATGCACAGAATGCAAAATGATCGAGACATACCTGCAGATAATTTTTAGTGAGTGTACAGTAACATGAAACTATATTAAACTAGCTTGCATCTTCTTATATTGTCATAACCAGACAGCTTGCATAAAGCTCTGAATTATTAAAGCATGCTTAAAATAGAGGGATCTTTCTGCACAGCAGCAATGCTTTCTTGAAGCTGAAGGGATAGCAAGGAAGGAAGGAGATCTTGCTGTACAACCTGGATCAACTCAGTTTATAATAGTGCCCTTTTTCCTATATGCCCATCATTGGTATGATACTCCTTTATGCCTGATAGGTGCTGTGTCAGTATTAATAAAGGATTAATAAATATTAATAAAGCTAAGATTTTTAGAAAGGACAATAAATATTGAGGACATGTAATTTATAACATCAAGAATCCATATATTTTCTTGAGGTGCAAGAGGGTTATTTTCAAGAGCTAGTGCTATTGTAAAGCCCTTAAAATAGGTTCAAGTATAAAATTTTAAATTATTTCCAGGAAAAAAATAACATACACATGCCATTTGAACTGATATTTTAAGTTGCATTAAAAAGACTTTTCACTTAATGAATTTTTGCAAATAGTACTACTACATAAGACTTCATAAGACTTGGAACAAGATGACCAAAACACCTCTTAAGCAAGAAAACCCAAACACTAACAGATCTAAATTCTTCTGTAGGGAAAATTGAAATTTTACATTGTAAATTCATTTACCTACATAATTGATCCACCATAACTTGTTCTACAACTGCCTGTTTTCTCCTCTCTGCAGCAAAATCCTCCTGCAATGGAAAACTGACTGAGAACAAATGAAATATATAACAGCAGGCATTTCAAATAATAAGTTACCTTTTAAGACAGCATTCAGATGTCACAGACTTATCCATGCCACAATTAATATTTTTTTACATTTTTAATAGAGTTCAATTTGCATAAAAAATAGACATATAATATTCTCTGCTATACACTCCGTTTGTCTACACATATTAGTTGTAATGAATATGAAAATTCTAGTATTTAAGTTGACAGACAAAATCCTTATTTCTGTATTGTTTCCAATACATTCTGTAAGTACAATAGAGCCTGAGGAGGCTCACATTATTCCAGGTTTTATGGTTGACACAGATTCCAACTAAGAGAATAAAACTTTACCTCCAGCAATATTTAGTCAAAAAAATTCTTTTAAGACTTAGTCTCGGTTGCGAGACTTTTCTTCCCTGCATGCCACAATAATTTTCTGCTGAGACAGGTCAATCTGAAAAACCTTATGGGAAATGTCATCCTAAAGGGAAAAGGGGATTTAACACGATCTTCTTGTTATTTTTATTAGAGTAACACTTGTGCCATTCACTGTGAAGTGTGCAGGTGTTGATCACAACCTGTTACCCACAGAGAAATCAAAGCACAAGAGTATGGTCCAGGATAGTATGGAGGCCACCAGCAATAACCAGGCCTGAGCACCTCTATCTTCCACATTTCTGAACTTTTTACTGCATTTAAATTTGCCTTTTATTAAAAAAAAATTAATTTTATATAGGAGAAAATCGAGATTATTGTTACTGAGGGGATTTATGCAACCTTGCTTTTTTTAGCTATTCTGAAACTAAAGAATTAAGATATTTTTGTAATTGGTCTTGAGTGCAAAACAAATTCTAGAGAGATCTATCTAGCCTTTGCATGGATGAAAAACTGAAAGGTTCTCAGGAACCTGTAAGAGAGAATTCCTAATTCCATGGACATGTTATGGGTAGAATTCACAATCTTCAAATAAATACTGATTGGCATTAGTAAAAAAAAAAATAAAAAGCCAAATCAAAAAAAACAAATAAGAAATGCAACACCAGACCAGCTGTTAGTTATTCCAAATTTATTTTAAGCTTTAGAAGATTTCTGAATTATAAGAGATAGGGGGCTTTTCAGTTTGCTTTCATGTTTCATTTTTGCACCTATCAGAACTACATGGTGCTTCATTCTGAGTTATTTATTCTTTACCCATTAACTGTTGCAACAGGTGGATTAAAAAGAATGATATAAAAAGGAGGACACAGAGATAAAACAGAGCAATGTTTGTTATAACATATTCCATAGATCCTGTCTTACAGATCCAAACCAATTATTATGCCAAGAAGAATCTGATTTTAAAACAAACAAACAAACAAACAAAACCTTGCACCTTAAATTTCAATTGAATATTAGGTCACTGAATGTAATCTTTCATGGAATATCTTCCATTCTGCTCTTAGACAAAAGCTCTACTATGAAATTGCAAAACTGTGGAGGGCAAAGGCAAACACTGAACTTGCAGCAGCTCTCACTGGTAAAAAAGCAGCAACTGTTGTTCCCTAAATATGAGCATTCAGAGAAAACCAACCTTTTTGGAGGTTATACACGGCATCTATCAGAAATTACACGATAGAATTAATATTCATGCAGTTACTGCTGCCAATTTTTTCCAGTGTTCCTACCACTATCAGAAGCTTGACCTAGGAGAGCCTGAGATGGTCCTCGAAAGAGAGAGTCAGCCTGTGTGAGCATGAGTGCTAATCAATGGCAAAAGGGCTTCTGAAGGTCCCAGTAACACCTTGCTCAGACACCTCCTGGCTTTATTTTAAAGCATGGCAGCTACAGAATATCTTCTATTTTGTGGTTCTGCACTGCTCCCTTTCTCAGGGCTTTCACTGTACTTGCTTTAGAATTAAGTAGTTACTCTAGGGATACTTCAAGACTTTTTTCCATTATCTTCAGCCAATAGTATAGATTTTTAATTTATTCTAAAAATAAAAGCTTAAGTACTTTCTCAAAAGATTTTCTTATCATGAAAATTAACAGTGATCTCAGCAGTGCAACATCTGCATTCACTTCAACAAGACTAGAAATCAAATAAATGTTTGCAATGATGCAAAATTCAGTGTATAGTGATGAGCAAATAAAATGAATTAAAATTACTATTTACTTTAAAAAATCACAAAATTTCTCATGGCTTAATATTCCATGAGAAAGTTAAAATGCAAAAGCCTTTTCAACAATACCTTCAAAAACCAGTTACAAAAGCCATCACCATGCATATGCAAATACTGAATCATGCAATATCAAATCAAGGTTCTTCATCACTGTAAATCATCCTAAATTCAAGGCCTGGCCTCAGATGGGCAAGACACCTGTTGTTCAGTCCCAAAAAGAGTAAAATTCATGTCTATGTAAGAAATTAAAGAAGTATATCAGTACATCCATGTAAGGAAAGTTTTAATTTCCCTCTCTGCACGCTAGTGAGTTTCCAGACTTCAGGGCTCCCTCCTTCCCTCAGAATGGATCTGACAGAAGATCAGAGCCAAAACAATTGAAAGGAGAGGCTAAGGGAGAGTGGGTTTGTTTAGTTTGCAGAGCCAGCAGCTATGAGGCATTCTGAAGAGAAGGTAAAAAGAAAAGAGAACCAAACCCTTTTTGACAGTAGCCAAGAGTATAACAAGAGGTGAAGGTTACACACTGAGCCTTGGGAGGGCTGGTGTGGACACCAGGAAGAACTTCTTCACACAGAGATTAATTAGCATGTCACATGTAGATGTGGCCTAGAGATGCTGTAGAAGCTCCATCCCTAGAGCTTGAAGACTCAGCCAAAGCTGTTGCTGACTCCATCCAATACTAGCAGCAGAGCTGATGGAATCATGGAATCCATGGACCATTGAATACAGGCTCAGCTTAAAGCTACAGATCAGAGAGAATCATAGAATCATAGAATATCCTATGCTAAAAGAGACCCACAAGGATCATCAAAGTCCAACTTCTGGCACTGAAAGTAACATTATGTTTAGGTTCACTCAACTACCTCAGTTACTCTCAGTTGCATGAATATATCTGTATCTATTACTCATAATTTGCATTCTCATCTATATACATTACTGCATAAAATACAAGCATTGCAGATAAGATTGAAAAAATGCCCACTGGATTGCTCAGTTCAGCTCCCATTGAAAGATATGTTTAAACTCACATGATTTCAGTGGGTGCAATGACATACTAGACCCAAATTCCCAAAGGTATAACTTCTGTTCTACATCTGGAAAGCCATTCTCCACATCTAGGTGGTTGGCAGCATAATAGCAGTCAAAATACTTACAGCTTCTGATTTCCTTATGTTGTGCTGTATATTATAAGGCTTGTTTGTATAGCATTGTTGCAGGAGAACTTTCTTATCAAGAGTTACAAAATCATCATTATGTCCATCTTCAAGCTGTGTACCCTACAAAAAATACATTCTTTTGATAACTCAAATTTAATGAATTGTAATAAAAACAAACTAAAAAATCTACACATATTTTCCTCAACAAGTTATTTAAAAGTAATACTCTTTATTTTCTTCTTTACATTTTAAAGCATCTACTTCTTCCACTTCATGCTAATTAAAAGAGAATTTTTTAAGCCTAGCTTTCTACAGAAACTGAACTTACAAGGAAAGACTACAGAGCAAGATTTGTATCTTTTGAATACTTACCAGTTCTCATTCATACTGAAATAAATAATAAATTAAAAATTCTCAAAAATACTGTGTTCCTACAAGCTTTGTGAAAAAGCAGCAGCAAGTCAGAGAAGGCAGACTATAGTATCTCTGAGAAGAAGACAAGAACTCATCCTTGTCCTGCTCTGCTCAGGAACAGCCAAGGGGGAAGCAGAGGATTTGCTGTTAGCTATAAAGCTCAAAGCTCACTGTACAGATACTGCTTTGTGGCCAGTGAAGAAGTTAAATACAGTCTAGACAGGGAAAAGCTAAAGGATGCTACTGGTTCTAACAGACTTGTAAACCAGTCCCAGGGTATTAGGGAAATATTTCCTATGTGGATGATATGAAAAAAAAGGATACAGGAGGTTTTTACAGAACTCAGGAAGGAGTTGGCATAGGAAAGAAATCGAAAGAGTAGGTTTTGTTAGCAATCTCCTCCATGAGCAGCTTCTTTCCAGAAAAGATCAGTAGTTACAAGTTTCACTAATCAAGCAAAACAAGTGTATTGGAATATTTTGATTTTATTCATCTAATCAGGTAGTGATAATATCTAACACAACAAAATTGTTCTGATAGATATTATACTAAAATCTGTGAGAAGAATTAACACACATGCTTCTAGTGCTTAGCAAGTATCTTTCTGGAACCTAAAATCACCAGGAAAAAAAAAGCCAGTCCTGTTTTTTCTCTCTTAGTACACATTTGCCATCTATTTCTTCATTTTCAGATTAACTTGGCTGCTCCTGTAAATACCCTTTTGGTGGCTTGAAGTAGTGCATATGAAGGAGTCACTCCTTGAAAAACAGTTGATACGACAGTGTCAGAGCAGTGCATTAGAGTGGAATCATTAGAAAAGAAAAAAAACCACCAGAACTATAATAAATTTTCAGAACAGAAAATCTTATCTGCCACCAAACATAAAACTAAACTACAAAATACCTCAACTTTTTTTTCATTCATGTCTTATTCACAGAATGCTTATTAATAAATTTTTCAGGTTCTCCTTTATCTGATCACTACAAACCACGACTGTGAAGGGAAAGCTCTTTTAAAGCTACCTACAGTATGTGAAAAAATCTTTCTTTTGAAAGACCTTCCCTTTTCATTCTACTGGATGTTAAGAAAGTAAATTCAGTAAACTCATTGTTATTCATCACAAACCTTTTCTCTGAAAAGCAAGAGCAAAATACATTCCAACAACATCTGCATACTTAACTTTTCATTAAGATTCTTAAATGGTCATCTACCCTCAGCCAAATCTAGCATTCAACCAGTCCTCACAGCTGTTGCTTACTTAGGTTTCCTGCTTCCTTACACCTACAATGATGCATCTTTCCCTATTCAACCACCCCCCTCTGCTATCTCTTCCAAACGAGATGAAAGTTGGGTTTTTCACCCCTTTATTTTCCAGTTTCTCTCCACTGATCTTCCCTTCTTTGCACCTTAATTTAAAAACACAAAAGAAACCTGGCAGAATTAATACAGCTTGCAGTCCAACTGTACTAAATCTTATATAACATCAAAGCAAAAAGTACAGATAATATCTTTCATTATTTTAACCCTATATTCCTTTGCATTTTCAGTGTTAATAGTTCTCTAAGGAACAGATTAAATCTTTCTTTTCTCCTTTTTTACTTCCTATATACAGTCACAATTTAAAGAGTACTAATTAAAATACTTCTACATTTAAAAAATAAAAAAGCTTGAATTAATTTCTGGTTTTGAAAATGACATTTTACCAAGATCTTCCTGCTGTCTCTCCTCTTCTTATAGGCTGTAAAATCTTCCCTATCATGCTAATCTTCAGGCTCAGGCTAGAGGTGGACTAGGAGGGTCAGTGTTACTTTCCTTTCCAGAGAACACAACCATACAAAAATTCTCAGAGCACCTCAGTTTCTTGCTCTGCAACAGCTGACAAAAACTTCCTACAGTTTACTTCCTTCTCAACATTAGATGCTGAAATTACATGTTTTTATTTCTTTACAATAAAAACTTGAAATTAATTGCACACACGTGCAAAACTTTCCAAACAATGTAATGAAATAGTGATGCACTTTTTCTATTTAAAAATGCCATTTCTACTTTGCCAGCTACCTTAATTGAAGATTCTGGACACTGGAGGTGGCCTTTTTTCTTTTCTGCAGTTCTCTGAGGATATTGTTTATATTCTTCCTATTGGTCTGCTTCATACTGACCATACTTAGGTTTGGATCTGTCTGTGGGGGTTGGCAGATTTTCTGGTCTTGTCTTCTGCTCCAAAACAGAATGTTAAAGCAATTACAAATCAATATAAATCCTCTGGCTGGTCTATTGGATGAGAACAGCATTATTTTAATTCCTATCCAGTATAATGCCTAAAACTTCTTGACATGATGCTTCAAATTAAGAAAAAAAATGCAAACAGGGCTGCATATTCAGCCTTAATTTTCACTGAGTTCTTCAAATTCTACCATTTTTAAATCTAAAAAAATGCACATTCAAATGGTTTTGCATCACTTTGAAAGAAGGAAGTCAGATTCAGTGGTTCTGCCTTATAACATCACTAAAATGGAAATTCTGACATTTGATTTTGGATGGCTGAAAATAGATGGATGGATGGGTGGATGTTTTTCAGTGAGAAGTTCTAATATTCTTGTTTGGCAGATGAGTACTGGGACACTGCTCTTCAGAACAACATCAGCTACACAGCTAAGTACCTTTCTAACCCTACACTCATTTCAAGGCTCTACATAACAGAGGCTGGGATCAGAAGAAAGGGCAGCAATGACAGAAGTCCAAGATTCCATTCCCTTCTGTCTCCCTGAGTAACTAATACCTTCAATATTTAAGTTATATCCCTTCAGTGCTAACAAAAGTAAGGTGGCCTTCTCTAGCATCTCTACTCTGCTCTAGAAAACCATTTCTCAAAATCCAAAAAGATTTCGTTTTGAAGAGCCAACTTTCTCCTTCAAAAGAGGATTCACATCCCTTCACTGGTTAATTCCTGATTTATAAGAATATATTTAAATTTTCTTCCAAAAGTGACCTATTTCAGGAAGATTTACTTACACAGCTAGTGAAGAAGCTGGAATCTTGCTTAAGGAAAGCTTGGTCAGAGCCCCAGAAGGAAGAAATGCAGAAATAAAGGCCGCTCAGAGGAATATATTAAAATATTTTAAAACAGCTGGAAAATCTTCTCCA
>VZRX01008015.1:13381-29769 GCA_013398075.1 Notiomystis cincta | reverse complement strand
CCAAAAAAAAAAAAAAAAAGATGGGGAGCAAGTCAGGCAAAAAAGGGAGACAGGAAGAGAGGGAGAGGGAGAGACAGACAAAGAGAGAGAGAGAGAAAGGGTAAGTAAACAGGAGATACATCCCAATATTGAGTACTCAGTATTTAAGACACAATGAAGGCAAAAAGGAAGCAACAAGAGATAAAAGAAAGCAGAAAAGAAAAGGAGAAAGACCCTGAGAAACAAAGCCACACCGACCTTCCCTTAGCACTCCTCAGCTTGACAGAGTTACCTATACCAACTTTGTTAAAAAAAAAAGGTAAAGCAAGCAGTGTAACCATAAGCATCCAGACCCAAAAAGGCCATAGCAACTCAAGCATGTTTGCACTGCACATTTACAAGGCAGTAGAGAGGAAAACAACCTATCTATAATTACATGCTTACAGTTACATCTTGAGACATGTATAAATACCTATGTTGGGCACATGTTCTAAAAACCAGTACATTCTTAGTACATTATTTTTAAAAGATCAAAGAAGTACTTACCATTTCAGGTTTTACCTAAATGAAATTGCCTCTTAAGTAGAGAAACCACTTGGCTATATAGGGAAACACAAAATAGTCATCTGGGCAGACTCACCTTGAACTCTGGCCAATCTGGAGTTCTGCCCTTCAAGTTATTTTATCTTTTTTTTCAAGGGGTACAGATTGTTTACAAATTAATTTAAAATTGGTTTTCCCTCTAGTTAAAAGCCTGGGGATTTTATTAAACACTCATTTGGATATTTCTTAAGTTTATATAATTTAAAAATATTTTTGAAATAATGGACTTTTAATCAGTGTAATTTTTCATAGTTTCTCCAATAAGCTAGTTCCCATCATATAAAGGAAGTTAAAACATATTACATTTTCAGACCATATACCATAGTACTGAACTGATAAGACTTTTTATTAGTCTGTGTTTTTTCAACTACTTTACCTCCACTTTGTTCTGACACAATTTTCTAGACACCTGTTTAAAGGAAAACAGGAATTAAGATGTATCATGATCAAATAAAAACTTGTCACATTCATTTTGTTCACACTTAATTCAGATATAAGATTTCAAAAGAACTCCTTCCTACATTCAGGAAAGTATAATAACTCAGTAATTAAATTAACTCTTAAAACTGTTATAGTGATTATTGATCCTGAACAATGCTGTACTGTAAACCAGAATGTTGGCATGTGGGCTACTGATTTTCCTTAAAAAGCACCTAAGACTAGAGGTGATTAAGTTTCTTAGTCATCCAGTTGAAAAAATGCTAACATGATGATGAGGAAATTTTAACAATAAAAAGAGCTCCAACAAATCCAAAGTTTACATCACAGTTCTGTTTTAAAGACAACAGCTCTAAGGAAAAAAAAAAAAATTAAACAAGTAACTCCAAAAGTTTTCTTTTCACCAGAATTAACTATTCTTCCACAGATATAATACCTAGTGTTTGTAAACATAGATTTTATCTTCAATCATACACTTACTACTACTGTAGTAGTAATATTTTATAATACTTTATTATCACTCCTATTAATATATCTCTTAAAATATAGGTATAACAAAAGGGTAAGTGTATCAATCAATACAGAGCTAAGCTATGTAATAAAATAGGTTTATCTAAATATTCTAAAGAATCTCAGTAAAAGGACTTCACTAAAAATATTTTGGACCAACAGCACTTGGAGACACGAGCTTAACCAAAAGAAAGAAACAAGAACTTATATAAAAAATATATATGCATGCTTTTCTAAATTACTGCTAAAGGGGTATGTTATAAAGATATCTGTAGTGACAGACTGACATGTTGATGATGTGCATATGGAGTTTGTAATGACATTCTCCAGTCTGAAGATGAATCTAGCTGGCACCTATGAGAACAACTTCCAGTGCATGGTATGTAAGAGTCTCCATCCTAAAATCACAGGAAAAAGAAAAGACAACCAATCATAACTGTTTTCTATTCAGAGTGATAATTTTACAAATTCCTGAAAAATGAGAACTCTAAAAACCTTTTGAGAAAAAATTAGTTTACAATTACCTCTTCATCAGAATCTCCCAGACTCCTTAGATCTAGCCACGGCACTCTGCAGGGAGTTAAAACAATTTTAACAGCAATGCATTCCCTTATATTTTAACTACAATAAAAGCACTGCCTAAGAATTATTATTAGGTCCTTGTCGTGGGATGATCTTGTATTCCCCATCGCCTGCTGGAAGGTTTTTTTTGTGCCTTCGGACTGCAGCCGGGAGGACTCTTCACGGCGGCTCGCCTGACCTTGCAGCCGGAATGTTTACATACTTTTGCCCCGCTGGAGACTTTTTTCCCTCTGCTGGTAGCGGAGGAGGAGGGGTTGCTCTGGACCTTTTTTTTCTCAGCTGTCGGCTGGAGAGGACGGAGATCTGCTTCTGCGGCTTCTGCTCCTTTCTGGACGGTTTTCAGCTCGTTTCCTTCGTCCGAGACCAGCTCACCATCTCTGGGACTCGTGGTTGGGACCCCTCGATCCGGCGGGGCCCGGCTGGGCTCGGGCCTTGGGCCTGGGACACGTGAGAGAACTGTGGGGAAACCCATCGACCTCCACCTCTGGGAAGGGAGGGGGGAGCTCGGTTTGTTGAATAAACGGGGGGTTTTTCACTCTCGTGTGAGAAATTCTTTCTCCCGAACCCGTGAGGGGTGGGTGCTGCCGGGACCTGCTTGCTTGGCTGGCAGGAGAGAGGAGAGAGACTCCCTTCCGGGTTGTTTCCTCCTCGATTTGTGTCTAAACCGGCACAGGTCCTTCACAAAAATTTCCCTGCAACTGGACACAGCCTACTCATCAAATCTCTATGAGCCCCTCGTGCTTCAGCTCAGCAAGTGGGCACTGGGCTTCTCTTCCCCAGCAGCAGAGTGCCCTGGCAGCCAAAAAGGACTCTTCTTTACTCCTGCACTGGCTTCTCTTCACTCCCCCACAGCAGCTACTGCAACAATCACAAATCAGGGGTACCTTACTCTTGTCTTCCACAGCACATCCCTGCCAACATTCCTCTATAAGCAGCCAACAGAGAGGCAAGAGGGAAGCTACTTGGGATGCAAATCTTCTGAAGTTTTCATATGAGATTAACACAGTGGAAGACAACCATACATCAGTACTTTGTTCTGCTTAAAGAAATGAAAACACCTCCATTCATCAAAGCATCTCTGTGCCTTCTGCCTTTACTCCAGGTATATTGTAGAGCACCATGAATATATATTTTTTAAATTTTACCAACAGCAATATTTCAAAGTAACTCTATTATAACTTCTTGGAATAAGAGAGCTCCTTATTTTACAATCTTTTTCTATTAGATAATGACAGACAGTACACGGAAATCAGAATTTTTTGACTTTGGTTGGAAGAATCAAATGTCATGGTCATGCACACTTACACAATAATTAAATACTTTGGCTTTGAGGCATTTCAGTAAACAAAACTGGCTAAACTATCAATCATGGTCCTTGCAAGAGCAGATGTTCCTTATCTGCCAAAGTCACTACAAGGTTTTAAATTTTAAAAGCACAAACAAAAGTTCCCATTGCTTGTAAAAACCCTTCACAACAGTTTCTCTGTATTTTTTACTGTAATACCTGTAAAAGCAGTCAAGAATTAAAATACGGTTTTTTTCTCCTTTTGCAGACACACTAAAAATATTCAAGAAAAACAATGTATAAATATGTAAGCTCTGAGTGACACCCTCTGAAGAGGATAGAGACAGGTTCTTCTCAGTAGTACCCAGCAATAGGACAAGAGGCAATGGGCAGAAACTGATGCACAGGAAGTTCCACCCAAAAAGAACTTCTTCACCACAGGTGACTGAGCACTGGAACAGGTTGCTCAGAGTGGTTGTGGAGTCACTGGAGATACTCAAGAACCATGTGGATGCCATCCTGAGCAATGTGCTCTGGGATGACCCTGCTTGAGCAGGGAGGTTGGACCAGATGGACCAGTGGGTTGGACCCAATGCCATCTCTTCCATCTTTACCCATTCAGTAATTACACCTCCACTCAGCCAAACGTAAATCAACTTAACTCCAAAGTAAATAATGCATCAAATATTCTACTCCAAATACAAATCACAGAAAACAAACCTATGATGATAAATTTCATGGAACACTAAGTTGCAGGTCACTACAAGTGCAAATGCATTGTCTTAATAATACACACAATTAAACAAGCTGATCAGAAATAGAAACAAACTTACTCTGGTGGGTGAGGACTGTGAGTAGCCTGGCTATTTGGTCTCCAACCCTAAAAGAATGACACATTATTACATACCTAGGGGATCTGGATTAAAACATATAGTTCTCACTTACAATTTCCCTGAACTTTTTTAAATTAGTGGCTCAAAGTATCTGTCCAACATGCTTGATTAAGATGCTTCTAACAAGGGGAAAAAAACAAAATCTTCTCACTGAAAGCTAATTCTTACAGATCATGAGACTAAAAGACTGAATATTCATCACAACAGAAAGATTTCCAGCCATTAAGAATCTAGATAGCATCCACATCAGCTATTAATAATACATTAAAAATAATCCACGTTCCTGAGGCTTTGTACCGTCACTGCTCACAAGGCTTTAGGTCACATTGTCCTTGTTGGTTGGGAACTAACCCTTAAACCAAAACCACAAGACTGACAGCCAGCTGGCTCACAAGGAGCAAGCTCAGACCTCAAAGAAATCCTGATATTTGGTGTAACTGTTTCATCTCAGCTTTACTATAGCAGTCGTGATGATGATTAGGCAGTTCACTTTATTTATTTTGCAAGGCTGCATACCACAAAAATCTCCAAACTCAACTGAGCAAGAACATGGCAAGGAAAAAGACTCAAGCCAAAGCTTCACCTATCCCCCTATGGCTCTTGAAAACAGCTAGCAGCAAATTCGCAGGGAAGGCTGCTTGGGGCAAGCACAAAGTAATAATTCACCTAACTGGGAGGCCAGTCTGAAAAAAAATTGCTTGGAAAAGTTCAGAACCAGGGCTAACATTTTTGTTTTCACAATTTTCAGCTCATAAATCTCAGCATCACAGCCTAAACTGAGCGGAATCCTATTGCCAGCAGTGCCTGGACTTCTTTCCCGGCCTGAGAGCAAGAACTGTAACTCCTTTCTGGCCACACAGCCTTGCAGCTGAAAAATTGTTTGGAAAAGTTCAGAACCAGGGTTAACATTTTTGTTTTCACAATTTTCAGCTCATAAATCTCAGCATCACAGCCTAAACTGAGCGGAATCCTATTGCCAGCAGTGCCTGGACTTCTTTCCCGGCCTGAGAGCAAGAACTGTAACTCCTTTCTGGCCACAGAGCCTCGCAGCTGCTCCCGAAGCAGAAGTTCGGCAACACCACCCTCTAGTGACTCCAGAACGTGAGCCCGGCCAGCCTGGTCCGAGCGCTCCGCACGCCGTGGGCACCGCCACCGCGTGGTCACAGACCTGAAACCGTCCCGGCAGCGAACGCAAGGCATTAAATCCCGCATTTATCCTTTTTCTGTACCGCTGGGGTAAAGAACACACCTAATTCTAGATGCTAGAGCCTTAATATAATTCCTTTTTTAGAAGTCAACAAATCAGGAAGAAAGCAAACAAAAACTATTGTGAAGGTGAAGCACATGATTTCAGCATAATTTTAGTTTAAGATTTATTTTTGCGAACTACCAAGAATCATGTGGAGTAGGGAGTCTAAATTTTAGTTGCACAAGAAAGAAAAAAAAATTGAGAGATTAGAGAAAAATTTACATTTCTTTTCTTTTACAACCTATACTAAATGCCCCAAATGTTCTTGCTGTCCACAGGTATTTAATTTTCAAAAACCTGGTTAAAACATTAACAGTAGCATTATAGCATTGATGTGTTATCATTTACAAAAGATCTTTTTTCATTCCAAATCAAACTGAAAAGAAGAGCAGCAACTTGGCAGTCAAACTCCAAGAATTCCTAATGGGGTCATGCAGCAAATAAGGAAGTTAAACGGATGCTTGGGGGCTGAGGGAGGATTAGCAATTAACTTTAGTTCATGGACATAAAGTACACAGTATCTGTGAGAAAAATCAACTGTTTCTAACAATATTAACTTTATATTTACCTTAGCAGTAAGGAAAATAATGGCCCTCAGAATCCAAGATCGTATTTGTAGGGACTTTAAAAAGCTGGTCCTGAAGTTTCTATTACAGTGAACCTATGAGGGTTGCACACCTACCCTATCTCAAAGTATAGACTGTTAGGAATACCTAGAAAACATAATTTCCCTTCAGACTGAACACAGTGCACTGAGATTCATTTTTCATGTCAATATAAAATCATGCCTTTTCAAATTATATTTTGGGGGCTGCTTTACTGTTTTGCTGTCTTGCAAAACAAAAATATAGACAATACCTGTTGCCAGTTTCACCAACAGCCTGAGAGAGCACACAGTACTCATTCAAGCTTCTCTTGCTCCTAACTGCAAGTAGTAATTCATTCTTAAATTCCCCACATTCCAATTAAGTACTCAGAGTAGCAGTTATTCTAGGATAGCTGTTTATATTGGAATTTCTTACCTTCATTTGAGAAGTTGTTGTACTAAACTATCCCTTTCCAACAAAAATAATTTCTTTGAAAGGTGTCTTCTCTACAGGATGGATTTTAACCTCAAACTAAGAACCTTCTGAAGTATGATTAAAATATTTTTTAAATGTCAAAGTAAGGAAGGAAAACAATCACAAGCCTTCTTCCATTGACTACCTGACATTTCTTCCCCCTCAATGACAACTCAGCCTTCCTTTGAGGGGATGCAGGAACTCCTTTAACTTCCAAATCCATGCAAATTCAATGACAGCTTTCAGAACAAACTGAAAAACAGAAAATAGTATTGAGAAAAACATGTACTTTTTATCTAAATACTTCTGAGGAAAAAAAAAAAAGTTACTGCATTAGAAAGAATTTTGGTATTGTCTTCAGCAAGCTATGAAATGCTGTTGGTTTCTCTTTTTCACCGCCTCTTGATTTCAGTCTTTTAATACTAATGCTAATGAACCAAATTCCTGTTCAAATTTATGGTTTTGCCTCAAGCTTAACTTCCTCTTTCCCTTACACTTGTAGATACCTTCTCATTCCAGTATTACTAATTTGCTGCCCCTTGGCAACATCAAACCTTTTGTACTCTCCACTTGCGGCTGCTGCCTGGCTCTCCATCACCCAATGCCCAGGGAACAGGTATTTCAGGAAGACGTTTGGGCCCTCCCTGCAGACTGCCGGGCTCCGAGAGCTCCGGGGTGGAATTCCACCAAGTATTCCCGCCCTGCTGGCTTCTCCTTCCACCCAGCCAGCTCTGAACCAAAGCCCATCGCGCAGTTGCCGTCAATTGGACACTCCATTTTCCAAGGGAAGGCTGAGGGCGCTGAGCAGCTCCCACTCCCGAGCACCCTTTCCTTTCCCGAGCAGGAGCGGGGCTGCAGGGACGCTCGGGGACGGGCACACGGCGCCGGGTACCGCACAGCCCTCCCGCCGAGCCCTTCCGAGGGCGCGGAGACCGCCCGCGCTGCTCTCCTCAAACGGAGCATCCTCCCACCTGAGGGCACGGAGGGGACAGAGCGTTCTTGTACTCGGGGGTTCACACGCTGAGATTACTGTTATCAAACAGCAGTGCTGTAAGAGGCGGAATAAACACTATGAGCTCAGCAGCTCCACGGAAACGAAGCGTTTTCCCAAGGGAGGCGCGGGACGCCGGGCGGCGGGGGCNAGGCGGGCGCTCGCACATCGCACGGGCTCTGCCTCGGCAAAGCCTGGCAGCCGGAATCGCAGGCTTCGACACTGCGGCGAGGGAGCGCACGGGGCGCGTTTGCAGCCTGGGTCGGAAACACAGCCGTCACCCGAGGTAGCTCAGAACCTTTCGGACTAGAGCTTCAAATGTCAGCGGCATCCGAAGCCCCGGGGAGGTGAAAGGCACGGCAGTGATGATTCAAACACTGCCCCAGGCGGGGAAACGCAAGGGACAGCGGCAGCAGTGCCTGGAAGGAGCAGGACTGACCTGCGCCCCGCACACACCTCGGCAGCGCAGCACGCTGGGCTCCCACTCCATCGTTCCCTCTGATCAACGGCTTTGAAATCCGTTTCAGTTCGCTTTATTAGATATTTCAGAGAAAAGCCTCTATGAAATTATGGTTTTTTCCAAACAGTTCCACTTGTCCTGAATGACCAGAGCAACATCAGGTATTTATTAAAATCAAATTGTATCCAAGTACCAATTCTGATTCACCCCTTCTGCCTTGGGGAAAACATCTGCCACCTCTTGAGAAACCTTGACTCTGTAGTCAGCTTTCCAAAGTTAGGCAAAATCTCACTTAGTGCAAAACTATGAACACCCTGATGCTAAGGATGTATTTCTGGATGCTGCCACTTCCAAGCCTGTGTGATCCAGTTTTAGAACCAAACACATACCATTTTTCTACACCAGAATGAACAATTCATTCCATTTCAGTGAGTGACACGATAATAAATTTAGTCCCTTTAAGTACAGTACATTTCCTCCATAAAAACAAATCCACATGCTATTTTCCTGTAAGAAAAAGGATGCCAGAAGAGTTCAGGCATCATAACTGGCCTACTTAAAAGCCATGCAATTATAAAGCAGAAAATGAAACAGTGCTGTACTGTGAGACCTGCCTCTAAGGCAATTCTGTCATTAAAGGCTGGCAGCACCATAGGTGTGTGCATTAAGTGAACAAAAAATGAGTAAATAATGAAAGTATGGACAAAAATTATTCTGGCAAAGAAAAATAAATGGTTTTTCCTAATATTGACCTAAAAAGGCCACTATCAAGTTGGCATAATGTATTGAAAAAAGATCCTATGCCCCACAGTTCTTACATGGAACAAAGCATGACACACCTGTTAATTTTGATGTTAAAAAAAGCGTATTACAATGAATCAAAAGGTCAGATTCTATGGTATTAAAATCAGTGGGAAACAGATGCAGTACTAATGGGTATCAATCAGTTATTAGACAGCTGCTGAGTTTAACAGTGACAAGTGGGAAAGAAATTTAAGTGTTCCAGTGCAATACATTAGGGATTAAGCTGACATACAAAACTAACCATTACTCAGGGGACTGCAAATTCAGACATTATTATTTTCATACAGTGTGCATGGCTAAATTTCTCTCCCCCAATAAAGAAATTTAACTATGAAAGAATCTCAAAGATTTAACTCACACCGCTTTTCACACTCCTAGAGAAAATTTTTCCACAAAGAGCTGAATTTATCAGTGCATGCTCTTTAATGAACTCAAGAAAGTCACAGTTCAAGTGGCATAATGCTTTCTAGTTAGAAAACATTTATGAAACATCTGTTCTTTATAGTGTCAATTAGAGGATATTCTAATACTTTAGTGAAGCATCAGATATAATTACAGTGCATTATATATACAGAATACAGAAATATTTTTATAGGGAAAAAATAAATAGAAAAAATATGTAAACATCCTGAGTAAAATTCTGCTGCCACTGAAGTCAGTTACAGAATTGTCCTAGATACGAGCAAAGGCAGTCTTTCACCTCTCCTTTTAAAGCATATAGCAGTGCACATAACTTCATTTCAGTTTAAAGTGCATACAACATTATAAAAAGCATTCATAAGCTTTTGAAAGTTTTACATATGCAGATTCCACTCATATCTATTGCGTCTCCTCAGTCCCATCTCTTCTGATTCAAAGGCATCTTTGCTTATCACTTCTTCATCTTCTAACACATCAGGCTCCAACCGATGTATTGCACACTCATCCTGTAATTCTTGCTCTTCTATTCTGTAGTCATTATCAATATCCTCCTGCAAATCTTCACTGCAGTCATCTCCTCTGCTGTCCATTTCTTTCTCTTGAGAATGTTCAGCAAATGACTGAATGAGATCTTCAAGTTTCTCATCACAAATGTGTCCAAGATCTTAAAATTCACAAAAAAAAAATATTAAAAAGTAAAGTTTACTGGGAAGGCTCTGAATTTCAGG
Organism: Notiomystis cincta; assembly: GCA_013398075.1. Taxonomy (NCBI): domain Eukaryota; kingdom Metazoa; phylum Chordata; class Aves; order Passeriformes; family Notiomystidae; genus Notiomystis; species Notiomystis cincta. The sequence goes on along the minus strand of VZRX01008015.1, from coordinate 19,766 downwards.
GTCAGTTTAGAAGTATTTTTTTTTTCTTTTTATTAAGACCCAAATAATGCAAAAATTCCCCATATTTCTAATGGACCATTCTGAATATTTAAGATTTCTCTTGGGCTACTATGCAGCTCTTGGAAGTCTCCAGTTGAAACTAATATACAATTTGCTGTTTAGTGTTTTATGCAAGCATTGCTCACAGCCTCAGAGGTCCCCATTTGGAAATCCTTAGCCTGAAGTTAGTCCAGAACTAAAAGACTGCTTAGGATCTGACGTTCCAAAAGCATGTTTTATAAAAACAGAATGTGACCAAGTGGTCCATCCCAGTTCAGTGTCTTGAGAACCTATCCTTAAATAAGTCAGGATGCATCAAAAATTTTAAATTGGATACATCTCAAACAGGAAGACTTATATTCCTCCACAATAAAACAAATTCCACACAGATTACCTAAGGTGCAGAAGCTGATCATAATTACAGTATGATCTATTTATTCTTTTAAAATATAAACTACTTAGTATCTATCTGTCTGAAAATTAAAGTACCTTTCATCTTGTTTTCTGATTTATCTAATCCACTTTCTTTCATCAGTCGTCTAATTGATTGGAGTTGTGTCATTATTTCATCTTTCTGCTCACAAGCTAAAGCATTGACACTAGAAAAAAAAGACAAATGTTAACAGCTGAAAGATTATCCTGAAAGGGAGTGCTTGATAATAATACACTTCTTGCAATATTTCTTTCTGTGCATAAATACAGAACTTCTCTAAAACTACAACAAGTTTTTATACTACTGATTCCCTTGTCACACTAAAATAGACAAGTTCTATTTCACTGAAATACACACACTTTACTGATTCGTTTCAAAACACAAAAATAAGCAGCTATACCTTGATATCTGTTTTTTTCTTATAATTATATCTAAAGGAAGAAACTCACTCTGCTACCAAAATCTAATTCCCACAAGGGCTTTCAAATGCTACTGAGTTGAAGTGTATTTTCACTATTAGCCTCCTTGGTCAATATTAAGGTTCATCTTGTTAAGCCACAGTAACATGGTCATATGTCTTCTGCATTTATGTTTGGTGAACAAGAGATGGGAGGTGTCTGTGAATTGGTATTACCTGCAAAAGGCTACTGAAACAATAAGTAATCAAAGAAGGTTCCTAAAACTGTTCCTTACCTATATGTAAGGACCATTTTAAGAACCCTTTGTTAACATTTTAGCAAATTTCATTTTACAGGAAACAACAGAGATTTTCTAGAAACACTCACCAGTTTGAAAGTGGATCTAACTGAGTCAATAAAGAATTTAACATTTTCTCTGTCTGTGCTAGATGTTGCTCCAGTTCTAAGAGCTGATGCTCTAACAAAAACAAACACAAACAAAATCAATATCACAAAAAAAGAGGGAAGTGGAGGGAGAGGGGGAAGCAGGAGAGAAAGAACATTGTAAGGAATGTCTTTACAATATCATTAGGATATTAATTTATATTTTTGGTTGGACAGATTCAAAACCAGAAAGCGCCTTTCACCTATAAAATTCTACAATATGAAAAGGGAGAGGTGGGGGTAAGAACAGAAGCCTTATTTTGTGTGAACAGAAGTCCTTTCCTGCCAGTAACCTATCTCCAGTAGTGCCCACAGAGAGGACACCTTTATAGAAACTGAGCAAGAATGTAGAGCACACCTTCCCAGTCTCAATAACTATGCAGCTGCAAGACTTCCTGAGATGTAAGTACTCCAAGATGTATTTGTACTTAATATGCTTGCATGTGTTTGTCTACACCTTACAAATATATTTAACGCTTAATGCACAGGAGGAGTCACTCCTCCTAAAATACAATTAAACTTTGAAGATAGAATGCAACACACCAGGATGATGAGTAGGCAGTGTAGCAAATCACTGCTGAAACTGATTACAGACCTGGTGTACACAGATACCAAAAGATGCTGCTAGTTGTTTAATTCAGGAAAAATGTTTATAATTATCTAATTATATCCCACTTAAACTGAAGACAACTGAAGAGATCTTAAGTGAGAAAAACACCAGACATTTAAAAGGCAGAGAATCATACTGCATTGCTACAGCTGTTTCAAAGAGCATTACAGCTGGAGAATGTAAACAAACCTCAAACAAGCATTTCAAACATACAGAACAACAAAGCTGGTTTTTGTAGATTCCTAACTGCTCTCAGTAACTTAAAAGATTGTCTTCATTTAGGTAGATTGCATCAATGAAAACATGTTTTGTTCCAGTAGGAACAAATGCATGTATGCATTCTGAATGGGTATCCTACCTGTTTCCTTTGCCTTGTCTTCTGTACTTTTTTCCTTTTTGGAGTGGCTTTCTTCATGTGACTTCATCTTTAAAAATTACAAGAGTTAAACAACTTCATCACTATTTGTGTACTAAAACCAAAAATGCATTTAGAACTTTAGTGAAAATAAACAGAAACCATGAAAATGTGCTACATTAATGAAACTTTTCTTCTGTGATGCCTCCTTCATGTCTTTAACACATCTGATTTTAACACCACATGACTGGCAAAAGCTGTAAAAGAAATCAGTTGCTATTTCAAAAAGAAGCAGAAGAAACCTTCTAGGTTACTGGATCCAGTCTCTTATCATTAATTATGATATAGAATTTATTTCTTAAAGTAATAAAGATACTACTAGAAAAATATTTACACTTCAATCCCACAAGCCCAAATGTAAAGAATTGTAACACCTGAAATATGGTTTTCATAATTTTTAAATCTTATACTAAACTGGACAGCCTCTATACTCATTTTGCTAAGCTGTGATATTTTTTCATATACAGGATTATTGTGGACTGACTCCAGAAATGAGGATGTTGTCTCCAGTCTTACTCCGTTCATTATTACTTTCCCTGAGGACAAGCAACAATATTCCAGGTGCACTCTCAGCTTTGCAAGTCCTGTAGTATCTCTTACTATAAATAATACATTTCAAGACTGATTCCTTTTAAAAAACAACCGATCATGTGTTCTCCTTTTTGAATTTACAAATGGTAGAAAAGGTATCCCATTACATGAACAAACCTGTGTGCTGCAACTCGTGATCAAATGAGAAGTCCAAATAAAAGGCCAACTCTACTTGCTATTCCACCTAACTGCCAATCTGAGACCACTGCTCTGCAGGAATGGTCCACCTCCTTCTCACACTCAATCTCATTCTGAAGAATGAAAAGGGAGTGAAACACTGAGGAGACTTAGGTTACAGACTCAGGTAGCAGCACTGTTTAGGTTTTCAGATTCTCATTTGAGGCTGCAGAGTGATTAAGATTCTCACTTCTTCAAGAGTCTAAAAATACTTAAGCCAGAAGCCTTCATAAGGAAGAATTAGATACACTAAAATTTTAACTTTGGATTTCACATTCAAAGTCAAAGAGAGCAAGAAATGGCTTTTGGACAGCCACATACACGGACTCAGAACTGGAAAAAAACAAATAAACAAGCCAAGCAGTTACATTTCCTCCTAATTACAATAATTTAATGCTTTTCCCATTGCTTACCTTAAGAAGTTTGTACACTGCAAACATTCCCACTCCAAGAGCATACAATGGCATGAGGGTGAATGCTAACTCTCGACCATTTCCTCTCGTCCGCTCACTTTTTATCTCCTTTTCCATTGCATTTCTCATCTGTTGAATACTCTGGTAAGTTTTACTGTCAGAATGTCCTGGATTCCGGTGAACTTGGTAAACTGTCTGAGGACTACCTTAAAAATTAAATTGAGGGAAAGACAACAAAGTAAGAAATGAAATTAGGAGTGCACAACTGGAATTAAATTGTTTTCTTCTTGTGTAGTCATCTTTGTTCATCACTCCTCTAAGACAGTGTGGGCAGCCTTGCACCCAATAAAAAAAATTAAATTTCTTCTTACATTAACAGGATGCACAGTTAAATCTAAGCAGTGAAAAATCTCAAACCAAGCTTGGTTTCTTTAATATACAATTTTTAAGCTTGGTCCTTCACAGCAACATTGGCAAACCCTCAGTAAATCACAGAAAGATGGTTGTAATAAGACACAGTTTAAATCCTGAAGGTAAAGCAGACTCAGAGAAACTACTGATAATGCTGAAAACTGTAATTAATATTTTTTCCTTTGCACCAAAGGAACTGAGTTAATTACTAATTGAATTGTCTGGTCCCAAAAAAAAAAAAATAAAGGTTTTGTTGAAATACACTATGCTGCTGCTTTCATTATTTTGACAGTAAGCTCAGTTTACTGAGCTATTCCCACAGGCTTAGAAGTACTGTACCTCTGCAAATCAAATATTTAGCAGGAAAAGATTATACAATAGCCAAGAGATGCAATCTTGAAGTCAGAAGTATTTTTGCATGTAATTTGCCTGCCAGAACAGGGAGCAGATGAGAAAACAGCCAATGTCATTGTTAAACTTAGGAAACAGGTTATTTGGTAGTTAAATCAAGGGTTCATAGGGCATGCACATATGGAACAGTACCATCAGCTAAAGAATGCAGATGCTTGCAGAGACAGCCAGCAGGGGATTGCAGGATTGTGAAGTTCTACACTGATGTCTCAACCTGCCTAGACTTAAAATTTCAAACTTAACGTATCAGAACTGAGTATGGGTACGGCAAGGTTCACCTTCTATAAAAACTCCTAAACACAAGGCCACTATGCAAATCACTTCTTGTCAATTAACACTGTAACAGTGGCATTATTTAGCTGTATGTCTGCTCACTGGCACTCAAAACACATTTGGACAGTTACAAAAAACTGAACACCCTAGCTGATACAATCAGAACTCAAGCTACCTTCATCAATCAGTGCAAATTCAGGCAGGCATTCTCCTCTCAGGACAAGTAGGTTTAGACTTGCTAAAACTGCACTAACTAATCTGGAAATCACATTTTATATCATATATATATATATATTTATTTTCACCTTTCAGAATGTTTCATATTGATTCCTAGTTTTACATTTACACTCACCTTTTTCCCTATTTTAAGTTCCATTTGTTTTTAATGTAAATGTGAAGTTTTATGAAAATGGTTAGTATCACAGATGACAAAGATTCCTACAGATCATACAAATAAAAATGTCTCAGGGTGGAGAGGAGGAATGTTGAATTCTAACAGAGTCCAGTGTTCTGCACCAAGTTTTTCCCAGAGAAGAAACAGCAAAGTGAGTTAATAACCAACCAGGAAAAAAGAACCACCCAGAGAGGTGTGTATCTGAAATTTATTTTACTCAGTCCTGGGACAGTACTCCAGTAGAATCACAGATGTGAAATATTTCTATTTTTTAAGGATTTGGTTTTACAATAACTTGATCTATAGGGAATATACAGCTACCTTATAAATTAAAAATAATCAAGTGAAACAGGCCAGGCAAGGCCTTAAGCACAGTAAGTTTGCCATCAGCTGGGAAGAACATGGTAGCAGCCCCATTTTTCTGCCGGCAGGGAAAGGCACATACAGATTAGGAGCACTACAGCAACTAGCTATCTCTTGGTTTGAAACGCCTTGGAAGAAAGACATCATCAATGAATCACAGAGCTACCTCACAAAAGCAGGCTTTTTGTGATTATCAAAACCAAAGGTGGACCTCTGGACCTTGAGCTAAATTGTGACATGCGCTGACATTGCTTAATATACATTTATCCCACTTTATTTCCTAGAAGTAGTAAGCTCTGTAACCCATTCATTGACACCTTTTCTAAACAAGCATCTTGGACTATTTTTAATACACTGCCGGGCAGATTTTGTATGACTGTGTGCGTATATTTACTAGCAGTGACACTTGGCTTCCTTATTGCACTTGATTTTCCCTGTGACGTCTCCCAGCTCCTCTGCTCGATTGTGCCCCTGCGGGCACTGCTCCCCACACCGCCCCGCACTTCCAATTACCGCGTGTTTCGTGCACTTAAGAGTAGTTTTGGTGAGACAGCACAGACAAAACCCAAAGCACAGGCGAAGAAGAGCAGAACACCACAGGCAGGAGGGATGTTTAAGGCACACAGGCCAGCTCGAGGCGGTCTGACCAGGCCTCCCCGTCCACAGCCCGGGTACACCCGGCGGCTCCCGCCGGACGAGGGCACATCCCTCTCGGGTCCCGGGGTTCCCTTCGAGCCCGCCCGCACCCGCGGCGGCTCCCGCACGGAACCCCGGCCGCGGCATCGCCCCGGCTCCTACCTCTGCCGTGCTGACGGGGATCGNNGTAATGGCCGGGCCCGGCCTTGCCGCCCCGCGGGGACCGGCCGGTCCGCCCGCCGCCTCCTCCCCCGAACATCCTGGGCATGACGACGAAAACGCAGAGCACCAGCACGGCCGAGACCACCACCTGCTGCACGGCCGAGAGCGCCATGGCCACCGCCTCCCCGCCGCCTTCCCGCGGCCGGGCCGCGCCC
>VZRX01008015.1:0-13105 GCA_013398075.1 Notiomystis cincta | reverse complement strand
CCCGGCCCCAGAGCGCCGCCCACGGCCCAGGGCCGCCACCGGGCGCCTTCCCCGCGGTCCGGCCGCCGCAGCGAGCAGGGGCGGCCGGGCTCTGCATCCCAGGCAGGTATATACCGACTGCAGTCTTAGGGCTGAAGGGCATTTCCCGCGGCGAGTGAAAATTTTTGCTGGAAAGGGTTAAAGAACAGTGAAGGAGATGCAGAAAAAGCAGATGTTTGATGTTCAGTCCGCTTTGTGCCGCAAAGGCAACGTCTTAGCAGTGGGCAGCTAAAGGATGAGCATCCTGACCACGCTTGGGAACACGCGTGTATTCGGCAGAGAGTGGGCTTTGCTTGGGTGGGGTTAAAGCTGGATTGGCAGATAAGGTGGGGAGGTGATTTTGGAAGTGATGAAGTTTGCAAAAGACACCACGTGCAGTTTAAGTACTCAGGAATAGGAAAAACAGGAAAAGTTATTACTGAAAGTATGGTTAGAAAAAGAAAAAGGCCTTAGGGAGGAAAGAGTGTCAGCACCAGTGGAGTTAATTGTAAAGTCCACACAGAAACTCAGAGTAAACTGAAATGTATGAACACCAGTAAACCTAAGCAATAAATCACAGCATCTTCTACTAAGATATAAAATTAGGTGCTTTAATGGTAAACTTGCTGGAAAACACTCATGACTGGAAGACAAATACAGAAGATTGTTCATGTTCAGGAAAAAGCTGCAAAGACCTAAGAGGTAGTAGAATGAGTTGCTGGCCAAGAATCGACATGTTTACATCATGAAACTGTATTTGCAAAATTCCCTGATATGTATTTAAAGCCTTACCACAGGAAGAGTAAATATTTGTTTGCAGAGGGTCTCTTAAAAATACTTAAAATATTTGTACCATGGAATCTGCAGTACCTCTGCATTTTTACTTTGAATTAATTTTTATGTATCAAATCAAAATCCTTAACGACCTGTTCAACTACAAAACCAGTGTGCCGGTTTGGACACAAATCGAGGAGGAAACAACCCGGAAGGGAGTCTCTCTCTCCTCTCTCCTGCCAGCCAAGCAAGCAGGCCCCGGCAGCCCCCACCCCTCACGGGTTCGGGAGAAAGAATTTCTCACACGAGAGTGAAAAAACCCCTGTTTATTCAACAAACCGAGCTCCCCCCTCCCTTCCCCGAGGTGGAGGTCGATGGGTTTCCCCACAGGTCTCTCACGTGTCCCAGGCCCAAGGCCCGAGCCCAGCCGGGCCCTGCCGGATCGAAGGGGGGTCCCAACCACGAGTCCCAGAGATGGCGAGCTGCTCTCGGACGAAGGAAACGAGCTGAAAAACCGTCCAGAAAGGAGCAGAAGCCGCAGAAGCAGATCTCCGTCCTCTCCAGCCGACAGCTGAGGAAAAAAAGGTCCAGAGCAACCCCTCCTCCTCCGCTACAGCAGAGGGAAAAAAAGTCTCCAGCCGGGCAAAAGTATGTAAACATTCCGGCTGCAAGGTCAGGCGAGCCGCCGTGAAGAGTCCTCCCAGCTGCAGTCCGAAGGCACAAAAAAACCTTCCAGCAGGCGATGGGGAATACAAGATCATCCCACGACAACCAGAAAAGGTTTCATGTTTAATTAATGAGCCAGTGATTCCTTGCCTGAAGACAAAACAGCATTTCAAACATCTTTTCAGTTGCTATCAAGTGCTGTCACAAAGTTAATTTTCAAAAGTGAAGGGAGAAAAACTTGTCTAATGAAATCAGTTCGTATTTCTGTGCTGCAATAGGAAAAGTCAATTAAAGCACAGGTACTTGCCTAAATAAGGGAAAGTATTTCTTTATGAAACTCCAGTGTTTGATATCTATCTGCTTTATAGCTGACTGGGTTTATCTGGTGGTTTAAGATTTTGTTGTAACTTAACATTGCACAACTATTTCACCTTTCCTGTTTTGCAGACTTGGGATGCAGCTTTAGCACAGACTGCAAGGGCACAGACGAATGCATTTTTGAACATAGCAGATACTTGAGAAACATCTGTGCCATCCTAATTTCACTGTTGGAGAGAATATTTGGATTGGAAGTCATGACGTTTTTGATGTTGCTGATGCCATTAAATTGGTGTGGTGAGGTCAGATTGTTAATTTTCATAGCGCAGAACTGTACTAAGGTTTGTGGTTGTTACATTCAAGTAAGAGTTGTCTTTGTTCAAATGCCCTGGTTACTGCCTACCACACAAACCAGTACCAGGTGTAAATAACACAGAGGTGTACATATGGCAGCAACTGGCAGCTCACTGTCTTTTTTTATATCAAGCAATGACTGTACTGTGTTACCCTGCACTGGCTCACCTCAGTATCTTGTACAATAATTCACTCTCCTTGTCCACAGTATGGACCTCAGGGAAAGCCTCGCTTCTCATTTCATCAGTGCTACATTAACTTTATAAAACAATAATTTCCAGCTCTCTAGTTGCCAAGCCAGACAGTTCAGAACTCCTTAAGCCTGGAGATGCTGTTCCAAGTAATCACAGTAACTGCAGAATGTCTGTGGGTATTCCTTAGTAAAAATGTTGATAGAAAGATAAAATCCAGCCAACATAAATTTTATTCCTTACAAATCTCATAAAAAAAGAAAAGACAAAAAATAATCAACAACAAAAATTTATGATATATTTCTGATTTCTCACTGGTAATTCTGAGAAACTTAATGCTGCTGAGAAAGTAAAGGTTTCTTTTGAACATTTAATATTTTAAGTTTATTTATTCATTCCCATGTTGAAAAAATAAGCTGTGCAATAGAATGTTTCATGTATGAGCAAAGACATGATATTTCACTGATCTAAAACAGATGATAATTTTAATGTCAAGTAGATCTTATCTAGTAGAAGCCTCTCTTAAATTTCTTATCTCGATGTTCAAAGATGCTTACATTGCTCTCTGTGTAAATTACAGATGAAAATACTGTGCATTTCACTTACAGAGAAACTTTTACTGGACACAATGGTGTCTGTGAGATTTTTTTTCAGTAAACTTCAGATTGTGAAATGAAAATACTAAAAGTTACCAGAGTCATATATGGAACATTTTCCTTTCAGCTCTTTTTGTCTTTTCTCACTTATTTCTCCTCAAGTGTTAATTCTTGTTTCCTGCCCCTGATTCTGCCTGTAACAAAACCAAAAGCAAGGCTGAAAGATTTAAGTTTTGCTGTTTATTTGGCAGTAGATTTTTAGAAGACTAGAACTAGACAGTATCATAGGAAAGTATTTTTCTTTTTTTTTCTGTGGCACAATAAATTATGAAAAGTTACCTAGCAAGGTGTTTTTACATTTTAATAATTGTAATAATTGTAATTCAGCCTTGTCTGCATAGAATTCTGGAGGGGTTTGCACATTTCTGTTAGAGTGATGTTCACGTCTGAACTTTCTTTCCCTTGATTATTTGCTCCTTTCCTGTTATACCTAGTTGAGTCATATCAAAATGTTCATGCATTTCAGGAAATATTTCAGGGAAAATTACAAAGGAAACTAATCACTGGAAGAAACAAGCAGGGTACATGGGTTAAACACTGTGAACATGTAAAAGTGCCTGTGTCTGCAGAATTGATACTCAAAGACCATGCATGATCTAGGAACCTAATAAATCAAGGTCAGACCTTCTCTCCCCAGCATAAGGAACAATTCTCTGTGGGGAAGTTGATGGTTTGATAACAAAATTAAATGTAATTTCACAGGTTCCCAGGCATTGTGGATATCTGTAATAGGGTGTAATTCACCAGTTTTTAGTCCTCTGAACATCAGGGGAAAATTTAAAATCTGAGGTTTTATTTTTCCAGCCATTTTGAACTACAGGCAGGTCAGAAGTGTGAAAGTGGGATGTAAACATGGGGAATTTTTCAAAATCATGAGGCTCTATAGCTTCTTGCATGTAGCCACCTCATGGTGCTAAATTTCACTTGAGATCTGTGCAAGGATAGGCAACAGCTTGTATTGTCCAGACAAATATAATGTGATATCCAAATCCCAAAACTTAATTGTCAAGATCTACTGCTTAATGCTGGCAAAAGTCTAAAATTCTGTTCTTGGGAAAACATCATAAATGCTTGAGGGCAGGCTGGACTTCTGCTTTTAATTATAGAGTCACTAGATGGAGCCAGAAATGCAAGAAAGCATTTTATAAGTTGGACTATCCTGGACCCATCAAAATTTCCTACTGCACAAAATCTCAGTTCATTTTCCAAACACAGAATTTCAGCTGCATGCTTATATAAGTGCAAGATCACTGTTCTGTTAAATTAATGGTGCAGTTTTAGTGTGATGCTATTTTTTGTGCAAACTGCACATAGTTGTAATATGTTCATGGTTTTACATTGTCTGAGCAGCAAAACTGAGCAGGGAATGAGACCCATTAACATATTTTACAATCTATTTGCAACAAATTTTCCCTGTAAACCTACCTAAAACTGAGTTATGAGACCTTAGCTCTTAAAATGCACAGGTCTTATGTTCTTGCATATCTGTACAATTTGCCTTAGGTTTGAAAAAAAAAAATTCAACCAACTTGTAGAACAGTTGGGGAGACAATACCAGTGGCAACACATACCATCCTACTGCCCCCAGCAGTGATCAGATTTGGAATGTTACACCAGGAGTGCTAATCCTATCGCTGCTCTCCGGGAGCACAGGAGGCTGCTCCAGTGATTTCAGGCTAGCAGGTAATGGCAAATAACTAAGGAGGAGAGAATCAACACATACTCCAGCTTGGAATTTCCAAATTTTAATTTTTGGTACACATCAAGCCGGGCCAGAATGTCTGTTCTGCAGCAAGGTGCTGTTTAGGAAGCTTTTTTTTCCTCCTGCTGAAGCACAGCTTTCCTAATTCTGTTTATTCCTTGAGTAATTCAGAAATGGAAGCAATGTCCTGCAATATCATTATAACTAAGCTGGTGTGACTAATTTCCAGTACTATTGGAAAATCAGCTGAACAGCAGATTTCTGTTTTGTCAAAGGTATAGTTTTTATGATTGATGCATGTTTTAAGAAAGCTGTTCAGCAGCATCTCTTCAGGTAAGACTACAATCGCAGAAGGGTTTGGCAGTCAACCAAGGTGGATCATGCTCAAAGGAAAGACAGAAGTATACTTGCAGTAGTGCTCCTTGCTGATATGCATGGCAGGTGCCTGTTTCACACTTTACCCTTTGCCAGCTCTGACATCAGATAGAGCTGTACTTGATTAAGCAATTGCTCTTCACTTCCTGTTGGTCTGACACTTTCAAGAGCTTCTGCACGCAGGGGACAACCTCTGAAAAACTGTGGCCCAGTATCATCTCCACCTAAGAGATTTTTCATTTTAAAACTTAAAAAAACCCACAGGAGAATTATGAAAAGCACCTTTTTCTTTGCTGCATTGTTCTTACTGGATTTCTTCACTTGCTTTCATGCTTATTTGCAATATCCCTTGCCTGACATAGAAGATGCAAAGTTCATTGAAGATTGTGTGAGAGCTCACAACTCGATTCGATCCAAAGTGAATCCACCAGCCAGCAATATGTTTCACATGGTAAGGTGGCGTTTGTGATCTGTTTGAAATTATTGTAGATTGGGCAGCTGATTTAGCCCATCTTATTCTTCATTTGCATTGTCTATTCTTTCCATTTCAGTTAATGATTTCTGTAACGTATATGTTGGTTCTTTGCAAGAAATAGAAAAGACATTAATTTTCACAGTAGTGTTCAGTTTTAATAATTTGAAGGGAATTTCTTTTTTAGCACAAGATTTAGCTGCTCTCAACTTTGGCCAGAGCAAAGGGCTGTATTGCAAAAAGTAATGTTCAGTTCTCAGTACGTCGTCTACCTCTTTCTAAGAGAGATAGCAATCTGTTTCCTATCAGGTCAGGTTTCATGCAAGGAAGCTGTTTGGTTTTCAAAAAGTTCCTGAGTAGGCAATCTGCACAACAGGATTCACTGAAAGTCTATCATCTCCTGTTTTTACTTCTAATCTAGAACACGTGTTGAATAAAGGAATTTTTTAAGACATCCATTTAGATACCTGATCTTCACTTGCTGTAGCAGGGTTTGAAGAGTAGGGATAGTAATATCTAGGCTGAAAAGCAGAGCTTCCTACAAATACAGTGAATAACAGAACAGGCTGTGGGTAGGTCACATGTCGTTCAGTGGAGTACACAAGGGAAAATGTGTATAGCTAGCTGGGGGAGGTCACCCCAGTCAGTGCATATCACTTCTCTGAGCCCTCCAGCAGTGCTGCATAGCTGGAAAGGAAGTCAAGTGCATAACCATATGCAGAGCATGAATCATTTCTACAAATGGAAGCTCACAGTAAAGGGGTGGGATTCAGAGTACCAGTGACTTTAATTCTTGCCACATTATAAACAATGTTTAAGTAAAAAAGCTAGTGCACAAGAGCAAGCTTACCTGCTCAGACCAAAGACCCACCAATTCTGGAATAACAGCAGGATGAATATATTTAAAACTCTTGAATCAAAAGTGTTGCATGGTATTTATAAGCTCTTAATGGATTTTTTTAATGGTTCTTTTTTCAGCCTTGAGGTCATTCAAGTCTTTATCATTCCGAGCACCTCATGGCAAAGAGCTGCACAGCCTAACCACAGGTTGTGAGAAGCTATTTCCTTGTGTTTGATTTGGGCCTGTTAATGCCTAGCTTCATTTAATAGTGACTGGTCTTTGTATTGGAAGAAGGAAGTTACTGCTGTTTATTTCCCTATTTCACACAAGATGTCCAGATGTTTCTTATCAAAGCTGTAGAGCACTCTCTGTTGCTATATGAAAGCCCTCCAAACTTGAGGATGATTATCCTACTCCAAGTTCTCTCTTGTGTTTATAGTTCTAGTGTACCTTTCTTGAGGTGAAGTGCTGTGCTGCACACAGCATTAAACAGGACTTCTGCAGAAGTGTGAATATATATGTGGGGGTTTTCTCCATTCCTTTGAAAAAAGTTTCTAATACTTTATTTGTTTTTTAGCCTACTACTTTCAAGTGGTAATAGCCATCTCCAAACCTGTTATGAACACAAAATCAATTTTTTCTCACATCCCTTAACTTGCATTTCCCTGTACTGAACTTTACCTGTCAGCATAAAATCTTTCTGCGAGTCTCCCAGGCTGGTTGTTAAATTATCACTTGTGCCTCTTTGGATGAGAGTGTTTCCTTCTGAGCCCATCAGAGATGAGTGAGTTTTTTATTTGCTTTGTCCATCTCCTGAGGAGGGAGAAGAGAAAAGAGGCAGAAGTTGCTGAGGAAGGGAGCGGCTGTGACTCTCCCCTCTGTCCTGGCCAGCAGAAGAGAATTCCAATCTGATCTGGTAATAATTGCAAAGTGCAAATCCCTGGACAGACAACATTTCCTAGGCAAAAAGTCTCCCAAGCCCCTGTACAGCTGGAAGTTTCACAGTTACCCCCTCCAGTTGTAGCAGTTTAAAGACTGCACTCCAGCTCTAAATATATTAACAAGTCAGATACAACAGGGCAGTGGACACATTCTGTGTGTCCTGCAATAGCTAAAGGAGAAAGAAGACAAAATTTGCTATTGAGTAGAAATGTCAAGTGTGAGAAAGAAACTGAATGCAAGGATGGGAAGCAGAAAAGGGGAAAAGAACTCTTAACAAGTTCTTGTATAAAAATGTTTGAATTCAGCTAAGTCACTACAGGGCAGGTTATACTAAGTTTTCTTCCTTTATCTACAGTCCTGGGATGCTGCTTTAGCTAAGACTGCCAAAGCATGGGCAAAGAAGTGCAAGTTTGACCACAATATCCACCTTGAAATGCCAGGGGAAATGCACCCCACCTTCCCACTTGTTGGAGAAAACATCTGGACTGGCACAGCCCACATCTTTTCTGTGGATGCAGCTCTCAGAGCTTGGTTTAATGAAGTCAACAGCTATAATTTCAACACCAATACATGTACTGGCACGTGTGGTCACTACACTCAGGTGAGTCTTACATGCCCAGTGCTTTATAGTCTAATATAGATATAGTCTAATTTCACTGAAAATCTGAGTGCATACTTCGAACAGATTACTTTGGAACAGGAATTACAGTGGGGCTTTGCTCCCCCAGTTTATTGTTGCATGAGATTGGAAATAAATATTATGAGCCCCAGGGATGTCAAGTTCTACTTCCAGTTACGGTGGAAAGAGATTATCCCCTGGCAATTTCACGTTTACAGGGGAGCCAAATAATAAGTGCAGAAATGGCTGTCAATCAATTTGTCCCAGCTTCCCTTCGGGTTGTCATAAGTTGCTCCTGTGCTGGCTGATGTAAATTTCTCTGAGATACTTCCCTTCTCCTTCTTCCCTTAAATGCTTTTGCTTTGGCAGTATTTGAACAGAGCATTACATCCTTCCCTTTGTCCTGCAGGTCGTTTGGGCAGAGAGTTACAAAGTTGGCTGCGCAGTTCACTTCTGCAACACAGTTGAAAATTTTCCAGGACTGTTCAAAGCAGCTCATTTTGTTTGTAACTATGGGCCAGTGTAAGTTAATTATGGTGTCTGGGGCTTTTTTTATTTTTTAAACATCCCAACTGATCTGATATCAGATGCCAACAATGATGGGTGCAGTTGTAAAAAATTTCAGAATAAGCTACATTCTCATGTCACTTGTGCAAAGGAAACTTCCCCTGGCCATTGGGGAGAAAACTTACTGGACATAGCTGGGACTGCAGAAAATCCCACTCTACAGAAAGCAGGAGAGCAGATCATAGCTGAGACCACTCACCATAATGCAGATGGTGGAAGAAAATCTGTTTTGACTTCAGTCTCTGCAGGAAAAGTGGGAAAGGTGTAATCTTCCTGCTTCAGAAAGATTAAATCTTTCTATGGCCCTACACGAATTTCAAACAAGACATTGTAATTTAAGAAATAAAAGGAAGACAGTCCTCTAGTTTATCTGGTACCTTGCAGTACTTTGGCTTACTTTTTATAGGTTTGTTTTTTATAATCCAAGTGGGTAATGAGAGACTAGAGGCAGATTCTTGTATGTTTACAACAATACAGTATTGCCTGAGAAGTCTCATTAATTCCAGTGGTGAGAGTCAACTGCTCCTCATGCCGGTGAGAGCTTTAATCTGATCTAAAAGGAATTCCAAAAAATTGCAAGACCAATTTTTGATTAAGGGATTCCCTCCCCTCAATAGTTTTCCAATGACAGCTAACAAAATACTGTTCCTGTTTTGCAGGGGGAATTACCCAAGAAGACCATATAGAGAAGGGCAACCATGCAGTAGATGCAGTAATGACAAATGTGTAGACAAGCTCTGTGGTAAGACCAAAGTAATCAAGTAAGAAAATTGCATAGAAGTAAAAGTGGCATAATTAGCAGTGGAAAGACAACAGTGAGTCAATATCCACTAAGTGCATAGTGAGTCTGTAGCACACCACACAACAACAATACCAAACTCTGGAATAGTGTAAGAGGGAAATAATTGAAATACTTTGCTGTTGAAGGGCCTCAGAAGTAGAAGCCAGAGTTTCTGATGCAGGGAAGTATCAGTTAGACTATTTTCTCCCTTTTAGCTGGTCAGGAAGTCAAATCCAAAATTTTAGCCCCAACAACTACTCACTGTCTGGTTCTTCTCTCCCAGCAGAAATAGGAAACTTATCTTCTGCTTTCTTTCTTGTTTAGCATGTCCTAATACATTTTCCAGACAATATTATTTCTGAACCAATAAGATTGTACCAAAAAGCACAGTTATTTCTAACTTCCACAATTTTCTGGAAAACAGCTTGTTTGTAAATCTCTTCCCTGCTATGCTCAGTGTTATCAGAATGCTGGTGGAACATCATTAAATGAACAGTTGTAACAGAGCTCAAAAGGCTCAGGGGATGAGGGGTTTTAGTCAAATCTGGAGGAGCAATTACTAAAGGACTGGCAACCCCTTTGGAGCATGCTTGCTGCAGCCATGGGGTGTCTGGCAGGTGCTGGGAGCCAGTGTGGGGCTGAGCCCACACAGCCCACTCCCAGACCCTGCAAACATGCAACAATGAAGGGAGCCTGGTTGGAGTAAAATCCTCTCTGGGGTGGAGGTGTTCCCTGCAAACGTGCTCCTGGGCCTGGGAGAGAAGTGGGCCATGGTGAGGGGCTCAGCCTGCTCCCTGCTCCTGCCTCCCCACTCTTGAGCCAGAGGGAGTCTGTGCCGGGTCTCTGGTGTCAGGGTGTGGGCGCAGCAGGGAAACACAGAGCCCATACCCTGTCACTCTGGGTCTGCTCCAAACAGCAGTTTGCAGGGGTGGACCTTACGTCAATTCACCTAGTCTCAAACTGGGCAATGTTTTAAATAGGCAGAGATTAAAGGACTTGCAGCAATGTCTTAAATCAAATATGAATTTTATACAGAGGTTTAATGGGCATGGTCTTTACTAGCCAGGCTCTAGACAGCTTCACATGAAGAAATTATTGAGCATTTGGTACTCTTATTTCCTTCTGTAATATCCTGGCTGACTCATCTTAAAGTCTCAGACTGATGCATCACAGGAAAACTAGAAATATCTCAAAGACTAGGGGGAGGGACAGGAGGAACGGAGTATTTAAAAGTTAAGTACTAGATCCTGCCACCTACTTTTACCATTTTCTCCTATAGGATAAATGAGGAATTTCAAAAGGATACATGTAGGCAATCCTGCAAATATGTCAAAACTTTTAGTAAAGGTGTTCTTCTGTGATAAATCAGTAGTTGTATTTGTCTGTCTGTAACTACTTAAATATAGTATGTGTAACAATTTTAAATAAATTCTATGTTCTTGTTTTTTATTCCCTCACCCCCACGACACAAATTCTTCCTGATACAGCTGTTTTTTTCTGCTTCTCCTTCAATTCAGTAAATAATATGAGCTCCCCATCAGTTGGGAGCCTGCTCTTGCTGGCCTGCTTCCCTCTTGGAGGATGTTTAGGCATTAACTGGCATCACCAGTGCAATCAGCCAGGCACCAGCAAAGGCTTACCTCTTTACACCAAGAACCACCACTGAATGGTACTCACATTACTCTCCTCTTCTGCTCTCTTTGCAGAAAATACGGAACGTGAGAAGCTGATAAGTACGTATCAAATTGTTCTCAATGGCTTTCCTGTAAGTATGGCTAAGACTGATAGGCCTAACACCTGTTTCTTCACTGACTTTTAGGTTATGCCAACTGGTATCCAGACTGGGACACACAGCCCCATCCCCCCAAGCCTCCTGTGCCATCATACATCCCACCTGCTGAGCATGCACGACCCTCTTGTGACCAATACTGTCTTAGTGTTTTAATTTTAAGGCCACTGTTTCTTGTATTGAGTGCTGGTGCTGTACTTTTATTACAACAGAAATTTCCACACACTTTTTTTTATGAGTAATGGTCAATTAAGATACTGACTGTGATCCTACTGCTGTATTACTCTCACACAACTGGCACACATTTTAAAAAACATTTGATCATCTCTCATTATCCCTGCAATGTTTATCCAGCATAGGAAAGGCTGCTTCTTCACTGGAGGCAAGATATAAGTGGCTGTGCATAGAGGTAGTATAATTTATTGGCAGTAGCTGCAACATGCTCCTGTTGTCTGTACGAGCCTCTTAGCTCCAGGGGGAGGTTACCAGAGGGACCACAGAGACTGGATATTACTGCATGGGCTAACAATCCTCCTGGAAACCTGGCATGTCACAAAGACATGTCTGAAGTGGCACACTGTATCCAAAAGAAGCAATAATTCATCTTCATTAACCTTCAGTTGTCTCAGACACGATTTTCCCTAGATAATGGAGATTTAACTGTATGTATTACTTTTTTATGAACGGGAATAAAGCTTTTCCTTTGCTATATTTAGCCTATGTGTATCAGTGTCCGTTACTCTATTGTCAGTTGTTCTATTCAGTTCTTCTCCTCTCAGAGTTAATCCTTGCTCTCCATAAGTAGAAGAATACCAGGGAAAGTTGGGGGAAATGGGGACAGCTTAATTTTAGGATGTGAGATAATGAAAATATCTAAAATGCAGAGTAAATGACAGCCATCCTGAACTTTCAGGCAGCAGGAAACAGAGACAGAAGATGAAATGGGCCCAGGACAGATTCTGGTTTAGAAATGGAACATCTCAGCCTCATTTGAAAAGCCTCAAACTCTGATGGATTCAATTTATTTTAAGGGACATTTAGCCCTCAAACTGACCCTGTTGTTCCAATATATGTTTGTTAGTAAGGGGAATAAACCCGTATTTCAAGCTAGGAGACACTGACTGATATTAGCAACGCATGACTGTTTTTCTCTCCTTTGTCTTTGTTCTAATGTTTTAAGAACAAAGTGACTCAAATTCTGAGCCCCATTGCAGCATGTCATCCCACAGAGTAAAAATGAGTCCCAGCCAAGGTTGTTGTTCATAGGTCCCTTGGGGTGGATTAGAGTGAAATGACACTGAATGACCAATAAATAAATAAATAAACAAGGCAGCTTTATTTTAGAACAATTTGGTTGTAGTGGAAAGGAAGAAAATATATAAGGGAAAGAAAGAGAAAAAGCAACAGCCTTAATAGCATCTATTTTCATCAAAAGAAGAAAATTTACCCAAAACTTTTCTGCAATACATAGTGATTGCTATAAATAGGATTACAGGGACCAAACAAATAGTAACAAGGAGAGACGCTTGCCCACCACAATTAAAGAAAGAAGAAAAAAAAGAGACAAGGCTACCACAGCTCTAATGTGAACTTGTAGCTTAATTTCCTTATTCTCATAGCAGTGTTCTTGAAACATGACTCGTTTCCTGTGACTAACGTTGTATTCAATTACCATGGCTAAGGTAAGTCCAGCCCTCAAATCCTCCAAGCAAAACGCTGCTTGCTGGTGGAGCTAGAACCACTTCGTACAGCTGAAACACTTTGCTTTTAAAGCTGGAAGACCGGAGATTGAGAAGTATGACTGTAAGGAAAGGGCTAATGACATTTGCAGTGTATGCCTTAAGCAAGCGCTCGGTGACGGAACTGGTTGAAGAAAACTTCCCTGGTGCCTGTGCACAAACCGCAGAAACGAACCGGCTTCCAGCGCTGCCCCTGCGGGGGCAGGACCGACACCGATACTCTTCCCAGCGACGTTCCATTGCGGTGTGCTGCACAGCAGCTGAGTAACACGCAGGCACGGCGCCTGTCTCCTACAGGACC
>VZRX01008014.1:13860-32620 GCA_013398075.1 Notiomystis cincta | reverse complement strand
GTGCCGGGGCCGCCTCCGCCCGCTCCGTGCGGGGCTCCGGGCGGGGCCGCTGCTCCTCTCCGGGGAGGAAAAATCCCTCAAAGCCCCCCGGACACGGCGCTACGGCCGGGAGGCTCCTCCGGCCCCGGCGATGCTGCGGCAGCCACGGGTCCAACCCCTCCGAACCCCCCGGGACCGGCCCGGCGGGGGATGGAGCGCGGCCCCGAGGCACCCAAAACCAGCCAGCCCTGAAATAGCAGCTTGCAGACACTTTCCTTGTGCCTGCTGCCTCGGAAATCCCGCGCGGGAATTTCTGGGAGAGGCTCTGCCCTACATTCCCGGTTATTTTTACCTCCGCAGCCGGCAGGGAGGGAGCGGAGCTCTGCCCCAGCGCCCACCTGGCCCCGGCCCCGCCGCACCCCGGCCTGGTCTGGGCAGGGAGAGCCGAGGGACACGGGGAAAAGGCTCCGAGTTGCTGCAGGAGAGGCTCAGGTTGGATACCGGGGGAAATTGCTGCGCTGAAGGATGGGTTAAGCATTGGAAGGGGCTGCCCAGGGCAGCGGTGGAGTCACATCCCACAAGACGAGTGGATGGAGCACTTGGGAATGTGGTTTAGTGGGCGCTGGGGTTGGACTGGGGCATCCTGGAGTTCTTTTCCAACCACAACACGAACCCCAAAGGCCTCATTTCTAAGAGTCTGGCCCTGGCCACGGCTGGAGGGTGAGGACACACAAAATGTCATTTTTGATGCCTGTTTTGTCTGAAACAGCTCATCCAAGGGGCACTGAAACACCCAGAGAGCGACGGTGGGGCCACAGCTGGGCTCTCCCCATGCCCTGGGCACCCTCAGCCAGGCAGGGAACAGCCCTCAGCTTGCTCCTAGCAGAAATTCCCTGCCTTCCCTCCCTTCCTTCGGCAACCAGGGATTTATCCTGCTCCTGGGCCCAGCTGTTCATGGATTCACGTGACTGAAATCCAGGAGCACTTGCTCAGGGCAGCTCGGATTTGATTCCCCACACCAGATGTGCCTCTAGAAAAAAAAAGGCCTTTGTGGGATCATCACCCTGCCCCAGCTTTCCCAGCTTCCCACCAGCACAGACAGGCTGGAGCAGCTGTGGGAGGATGGATGGAGAATCCCTGGAGTCCCTGTGCAACTGGGGCATGGATAGAGAGAACCCCAGACCCTCCTCCCCAGTGCTCTCTCTCCCCTGCAGCAGCAGAGCCTTAAAAAAAAAATAAAAAAAATAAAGACACTTCATTGAAAAAGAAAAAGTTAATCTATTCTGCATAAATTTTTAAGAGAGGGTGAAGTCATCCTTAGTTTCTCCTGGATCTGCAGAGAATCCCATTCAAGCAGACATCAAAATAAAAATTCATCCAAATAAACCATCCCCACTCTGCAATTTACTGCATAACCTTGGCTTTGTTTGGAGAAGGATCTGTGGCAAGCTAAAAGCAGCTCCATGCATTACATAAACTCGGATTCCATTTATTCTGTGCATCACGAGGAAAACTCCCAAATTCCCACCCTCTTCCCATGGGCTGGGCTGTTCCAGAGGTGAGCCAGAGCTCGGTGCCAACCTCCCCATTCCCAAATTCCTGCTCTCTTCCCACAGGCTGGGCTGTTCCAGAGGTGAGCCAGAGCTCGGTGCCAACCTCCCCATTCCCAAATTCCTGCTCTCTTCCCACGGGCTGGGCTGTTCCAGAGGGGACCCAGAGCTCGGTGCCAACCTCCCCATTCCCAGGGCTGGAGCAGATCCCCCAGGAATCAACAGCTTTTCCCTCTGGAAAAATAATCCCAGAGAGAGCCCTGTTCCCCTGCTGCAGAGCCACCTGTTCCCAGGCAGGCTCTTCCCCCAGGATGTGGAGGCAGCCACGGAGGTGGAAAAGGCCAGGAATTCTCCTGGAGCTCTGGATTTGCTCCTCTGCATTCCCTGGCAGGTACCGATTAGAGCAGGCAGGGATTAAACTCAGGGAAAGGCTCCTGGCACTTTTCCAGGTGGGTCAACGGGAAGTGATGGCTCTTGGATGAAGGATGAGCACAGGCTGCTGCTTTCCATGGAGCCACAATCCAGTGGGAATCTCCTGGGAGCCCTTCTGAGCTCGGAAAAGAAACCCAGGTGTACCTGCCCTGCCTGCTTTGCATTTCCTAACGAGGCACCCCCTAATTGAGATGATCCAGACAAGTTTTCCCAAATGTTTCCCCAAAACCAGCTCTGAACTAGAAACCAGGGTTTGGAAATCCCTGGAGAACATCTCCAGGGGGTCTGGCACAACACCAGGGGGAAATCCTTCCCTTCAGACCCCTCCAGGGCTGGTCCAGAGGGTTGGGAAGGGCCTGTCCTGGAGGTGAGGTGGGCACCAGGAATGAGCCAGGCCTGATTCCTGCGTGCCCCCAGGGCCTCAGGACACGAGGAATTCAATCCCACCAGGAATTCAACCCCACCAGGAATTCAACCCCACCAGGAATTCAGCCCCACGGCACAGGCAGCACATCCCTGCCCACGGACACGCAGAGAGAGAAACCTCAGCTTTCCCAGACATTCAAATTCTTCCAGTGGAACAATGGAATTTCCTTAATTATCCCTCTACGGAAGGAGGAAACACCTGGTGTCCCCAATTCTGGGGAAAACAGAGAATTTCTCCTTCTCTGCTTGTATATTTAGGACTTTTTTTTCTCTCTTAAGCTCACAGGACCCCCCTGGCACATCCCAGACCTTGTCCCTCTCCAGCAGCCCGAGGAGGCAAAGGCAGGCAGAGAATTCCCAGACTTTCTGCTTTCCCTGCCTGCCCCACCTGTGCCCCAGCTCCGAGGAAATCATTAACAGGGCGGAGGGAGGAGCACAGGGAGGTTATCGGCTCTCCCATCCTCATTCCCGCCGGGAAAAACACTCCTTGGAAGGAATAAGGGCGGGCAGGGAAGCCGATCCCTCCCATTCCCGGTGCCTGGAGCCGAGGGCAGCCGTGGGAGGGAGGGGAGGGAAGGATCCCGGGTTATTCCTCGCAGCAGAGCCACGTCCAGCCCTTTTCCCGACGCGTTTGGCATTCCCGCTGTCCCACACATTTATCTTCACACACTCGCGTCGTGCCCTGCTCACGGTCCCCCCTCTGCAAGGGCTTCATCCCCAGAGGGATGGAATGGAATTCCCAGAGTTGGAATGGGAAGGGAGAAAAGCAGGAGCAGCGGCGAGGCAGCCCAGACATGGAATGTTTTCCTGCCCACAGGAATTCCCAGAGGGGCCTTATCAGGTCGAAGGTTTATTTTCTGGGCTGGTTTTGGCCAACCCACCCGGCTGATACAAAAGCCAGGCTCGATTAATATTTTTTCTTTTATTTTTTTTTTTTCAAATCCCAGAATAAATATGTGGCTGGAGCGTGGAGCAGGTGGAAATCAGGGAGGGGCTGAAGGTCTGGGAATGTGTTTTGTCCCAGTTTTCAGAGAATTGCAGGGTCATGGAATGGTTTGGGTGGGAAGGAATTTAAAGCTCACCCAGTTCCTGCCTGGGCAGGGTGATGTTCCCCTGTCCCAGGTTGCTCCAAGCCCTGTCCAGCCTGGCCTTGGACACTTCCAGGGATGTGGAATCCTCAGGGAAATCCATTCCAGGGCCTTATCACTCTCACAGCCAGGAATTCTTTCCCAATATCCCACCCAGCCCTGCCCTCTGGCAGTGGAAGCCATTCCCTGTGTCCTGTCCCTCCAGCCCCTGTCCCAAATCCCTCTCCAGCTCTCCTGGACCCCCTTCAGGAGCCCCTGAGCTCTCCCTGGAGTTTTCTGTTCTCCAGGTGAGCATTCCCAGCACTCCCAGCCTGGCTCCAGAGGGGCTCCATGGAATCCTCTGGGATGAAGATCCCCTGGGAAAACACCCATCAGAGGGAGGAACAGGGAACAAGCCCCAGCCCAGCCCCCAGCACTCCAGGATGCTCCTCCCGAGGGCTTCCCGAGCACAGCAAGCTTGTATGGAAGCAGGAATTACATCCAGCATCCCGGGATTTCAGCTCTATTTGCTGATGATTTCCTGGGAGTGAGGGATTTAGCTCCTCTTTAAGCCCAGCTAAAGCTTTCCCTGGGTTTAAATCCAGCAAGAAAAATAAAGAAAAAAGCGATTATTTTTAATCAGTTAATGCTCGACATCTGCTTGGAAAGGGGAGCATTTGTTTGGATTACATCCATGGATAATGCTCTGCACTATTCCTTTTTTATTTAGGGAAGAGGATGCTGAGGGGTTCTCCATCCTTTTAGATTCTCCAGGAGGGGATAAACCTCCAATGGGTTAAGGGCCCAACATCCTTCCCTTTTCCATGCTTTTTTTACTTCCCTGGAAGTTTCTGGAGTCCTTTACAAGCAGCACCTTTACAACCCCTCCCTGATGCACCAGAGATTGATTTGGGATAAAATCACACGACCAAAGCAGGATTTTCCCTTCCCTAAAAACCCAGAACAGAAGGATACAGCCATTTCCCATCCTGATTCCTCCCAGGAACGCCTCACAGGGAGCTGCAGGGACTCATCAGAGCCACCCAAGTATTTATAACTCTCCAGCGAGATAAAAGCCACCAAACATATGGAAAACAAGCAGATTTTTCCATGGAAGCCATCCAGGAAGGCTCAGTGGTGCTGCACAGGCTTCATTTTCTGTTGGACAATTTATGAGCTGGATCAGAAGAGCTTAAAAGGGAATTTCGAGGAGCTCTGATGGTGAGGTCTGAGCCCACCATGGATTCAGTGCTGGGAACGGAGAAGGGAAGGATCCAGGGAAAACTCAGAGCCCCTTCCAGCACCTAAAGGGGCTCCAGGAGAGCTGGGGAGGGACTGGAACAAGGGATGGAGGGACAGGACACAGGGAATGGCTTCCAGTGCCAGAGGTCAGATGGGATACGGGGAAGAAATTCTTCCCTGTGAGGATGGTGAGGCCTTGGAATGGATTTTCCCAAGGATTCTGCATCCCTGGAATGTCCAAGGCCAGGCTGGACAGGGCTTGGAGCGACCCGGGATAGGGGAAGGTGTCCCTGTGGCAGAGATTTGGACTGGAAACCCTGAAATTCCTTCCCACCCCAACCATTCCCTGTCTCCATCCATTCATCCCAGCACTTCAGGAGGGCAGGGAGACAGCACAGAAAAGCTCCAGCTGCCTCCCTGCAATTTGATTTATTTCTACTGTTAGGAATCACCAGTTCTTTTGGGAATGCAGCATTCCCAGCGTGCAGAATCTATGGAGGACACCATCTTTATAGCAAGAAAAATCAGATTTTGTCTGAGCACCCACAAATCCCAACATTCCTTGCTCTGCTGCACAGTTTGGGAGAGGATTTGTGGCAAATCCCATCAGCTACAAACAATTTCCCCCAGTTTGGGCTGTGGTGAGACAGCGCAGAGCTGACATTCCCAGAAAACACAGGGATTGGGCTAGCTGGGCTGGACTCAGTCAAACCTCACCCACCCCAGAGCAGGGACAGCTGTTCCCACAGAATTCCTGGTCCCTGATGGAGCAGCTGTGCCCAAGCTCATCCCTGTGCCCCTGCCAGGAGCCGGGACAGCCACACCCGGCACAGCAACTCCAGGGAAACGGCTCTGCCTCCAAATCCCAAATTCTGCTCCAAGCCGGCCTGGATCGAGGGATGCTGGCACCAGCAGGATGCACCCAACTGCTCCCAAACCCATCTGGAAAAGATTCCCAGAGTTTCAGCTGTACCCATATTGATCCAGAATTACCCAAAATAATTTTCAGTAACATCCTCATCTGATCTCAACTTTAGGAGAAGTTTTTATCAGTTTTTATCCAGTCCATGGGCAGTACATCCAGGCTTATCCTGAAGCTCCCAGCCAAATTTTCCTGTCCCTCCTCTCCTGTTTCTTTGGGTCATTTTCATTTTTTCAATACAAATTTGCTATATTTGAAAAATCCAAAGTTGCCCCCCAGCCCCATTGAAACAGCAGCAGGGAGAGGAATTAATGGATTTTTTCCAAGAGGGGAAAAATGGCCCAACAAGGAATTTTATCCCTGAGGGTGAAGGACAGGGCAGGAATTATTTGGAAACCTTGCTGGATTGAGAAGACAAGCAGAAATTCCAGGCTCAACTCCTCAGTTCCTGGCCTGGGGAATATTTCTGGATGGAATATGAAGCCCTCTGAATTGGGGCAAAATCCCTGGAATTGCAGGCTGGCCTTGCCCAAGCTGATTTAAATCCAGGGGATCAATTAATTAATGAATCCTGGGTGTGGCGTGTCCAACGTGCTGCACCTGCGTTCATCCAGCCACAAAAATCAAGTGATTAATTATAAATAAAGCACTGAGCCAGGGGGCAAAATCCAGGAATGGGAATGGGATGGGATTATCCCACTGCTATCACCTCCAGCCCATCCATCCTTTCTTATTCCCTTTGTGCTCCCTGCTGGGAACAGCTGAGGGGCCTCATTTCTTTATGGCTTTATTTTGTAATTTTAATTGCAAAAGGGCTGGGAAAAGCCCAGGACAGGGCTGAAAAAATCAACACAGCACGTTACAAAGTCGGCGTGGAATGAAAAAGTGTCTTTTTAAACAGAGGCAAACACCAAAAATAGGAATATCCTGAGCCAAACAGGTGACAGCAGCGGCCTTTAAATGCCTCCTGAAAAAAGGAGTGACTTTGCAGGGACAAATCCTCCTCTGAGTCATGCTCAGGACAAAAATAGAAGGGGATTTTTCCCTCAGCTCCCAGGGCTGATGCCCAGAACTCCATGATTTTGGCAGAAATCCACTCTTTTTGAGGGGCCCTCCTTAAAACACACACCCAACTGGCCCCAGATCTGAGAGCTTCAAACCCTGCTGGGATTTTGGGGAGGGGGGAGCAAACACAGCTTGATTTTTGTGGCTGGATGAACACAGGTGCAGCCACACTCCGGATTAATTAATTAATTAATTAATCCCCTGGATTTAAATCAGCTTGGGCTTCCCTCTGCCTGCAAGGCCAGCCTGCAATTCCAGGGATTTTGCCCCAATTCGGAGGGTTTCATATTCCATCCAGAAATTACTTTTGGCCCCAGACCAGGAACCTGATGGTTGCTAAGCAGAGGCCATGGGATTTCTGTACCTGTTCCCACCCCAGTGACATTTCCATACAATCCCTGCTCTCCCAGGCTGAATAAACCCCTGCTCTTGCTCCAGGTTTGTTTTCAATTTCCAGCCTTTAAAAAAGTGGATGCAAAGATGATTTTTTTGGAGTTTGCCTCCCAACCTCAGGGAGAAAGGAGAAGAAAACACCAAATCCTCTTGTCTGGAGCTGCCTGGGTCACAAAGGTGATTCCTCTTCAGTGGGTCTCACTTCCAGCTCTAAAAACAATTCCCTCAGGGATCAGAAATCCCATTCCTGCCCGCTCTGGGCAACCACTGAGGTTGCAGACTCAGTATTTCAAAGAAGACAGGGCAGCAGAGCGAGCAGGAGGCTGGAAAAAGCTAAAAATAACGGGATAAGCAAGGGTGGATCCCAGCTGAGCCTCATTAGTCACGGAGCCGGGGAGCTGCTGGTGGCAGAGCAGCACCATATAAGAGCAAGAAAACAACTCTTGTCTCTTAAATCTCCTTTTTCACCCTCTCCTGCTCTACCTCAGGCATTCTTTCCCCCTTGCTCTGGCAGCCTGCAGCTTTTCCTTCTCCTTCTTGTTTCCCTGAGTCTTTCCCACAGGATGAAGATCCCGGGTGGTTCATTTCAAGGTGTCTGCTGGAACCGGGCCAGTTTTTCCAGACAGGCACACGAGGGGTTATTAGAGGTTGGATTTGGGATTTTTTTTCCCATTTCCACCATCATTTTGAGCCTTTGAGTCGAGCCATGGAGTTGGTGGTGGCAGGGATGCCTGGGAAAGGCAGCACTTCCAGAGGAGTCACTGGGATGAGACCCAAGGATAAGGTGGAAGCTGCAGTTTTATCCTGGGATGAAGGCACGGGACAGCAGAGGGATTGGGAAGGAGGGAATTCTTCCCTGTGAGGCCGAGAGAAGCTGTGGCTGCCCCTGGATCCCTGGAAGTGTCCAAAGCCGGGCTGGACAGGGCTTGGAGCAGCCTGGGATAGGGAGAGCCTGGGATAGCCCTGTCCCTGCCTTGGAATGGGCTTTAAGGTCCCTTCCATCCCAAACCATTCCCTGATTGTATCCCATAAACACAACGGAACAACAAGGCCTGGCCTGCAGCTTCCAGCACCTCAAATGTGAAAATTCCTGGAAGCAGGAGCATCCCAGGAGCATCCCATCATTCCAGGCTGCACTGGCACACAGTAACTCCGTGTTCCCGAGGGCAGAAGGCAGAGAATTCCCGATTGTTCCCATGCCAGGGGCTGGCTGCTGAGCTTCCCTAAGCATCCCGTTCCTCCAGAGCAGAGCTCCTCATTCCAAGCCCTTTTCCAGCACCGTGCACTGCTCCAGGATCATTTTCGAGTTTAAATAATGAGAATTAAAGGGTGAAAAGTCAAATAAAAGGACAACTGAAAAGTCAACACAGGGCAGAAAACAGAGAGTGCTGCACATAAATCTCTCCTCAGCCCCACTGCAGCCCCTGAGGATGCTCCACCCTACTCCAGTTCATCTCATATTGGACTTCTCCATTTAATTCCAGGGAATTTAATCCACCATTCCACCCCTCCATCAAGGAAAAAGCCCCATTCCCACACACAAGGCCAGGGATGTTTTTCCAGAGCCTCAGGAACTCCTCAGCAATCAGGTGCTGGCACCAGCTCTGGCCATGCCATTAAGCACAGGCTGTTTCTGGCCTCAGACGACTCCTCCAGAGGAATTAGGGTTTGGATTTTTGGATTTTCCCAAATAATCAGCACAAAAGGAGCTGGGGAGAAGCTGCCCATGGAAAGAAAAGCCTTGGAGCAGGGATTGTGTCTCTGCTCACAGCTTCCCTCTCCTCACCTCGGTCAGGAGCTGCCGGCCCAGAGCAGAGGGATAATAAATGGAATTTTAACAGGAAAGCAGAGCAGCAGCCAGGCAGGAGCCCTGGTTTGGAAACCTCGGGACTGTGGTTGTTTGCTCACAGCCAGTGACCCTGGAATTGNTTCCCTTTCCCAGCTCCCTCAGGAATTCTCCATTCCCTTTCCCAGCTCCCTCAGGAATTCTCCATTCCCTTTCCCAGCTCCATTCCCTTTCCCAGCTCCACTCCCTCAGGAATTCTCCATCCCTTTCCCAGCTCCAGCCCCTCTGGGATCCTGTTTCTCCGTGTCCCTGTCGGATTTCTCTGGATGGCTCGGGCTGTGCTGGAGCTGAGCCTGGCTGGAGCTCAGGATTAGATGGAGAAAGGCAATGGGGCACCCAATCCCTTCCCAATCCCTTGGGAATTCCAGCTCTGAGGGACAGAGGGGATCTCCCGGCTGTGTGGGGAGCACGGGAGTGCTCTGCTCTCCAAGGAATTCTCTCACACTCTGCTGCCTTTCCCTGGGGAAAGTTTCTTTTCCCGGACGCTGCTCTTTCCCCACCAGTTCCATGTTTACAGATTTCCCTCAAACCCATTCCTGTAACAATAAAAATGCTCTTCTGGAGCTGCTGCCTCCCTGGCACCTCATCCCTGGGGTTCCCCTGGGAATCGAGGCAGGGAAAGCTGCGAGGTTGGATCCAGGCCTCAAAGGACTCGGGTTTGCTCCTGGTTTTATTCTGGTTTGGTCCAAACAAAGCCCAGAGTAATTAAAGCCATTAATGGGTCTTAAGCAGGGTGTGGGATCCTCCAGGCAGCACTGGCTCTGGGCTCTGGAATTCCCAAAGGCCTGCAGAATTCCCAAAGACCTCCGGAATTCCCAAAGTTCTCCAGCACTCCCAAAGGCCTTCAGCATTCCCAAAGGCCTCCAGAATTCCCAAAGGCCTCTGGAATTCCCAAAGGCTTCCAGGCTTCCTAAAGGCCTCCAGAATTCCCAAAGGCCTCTGGAATTCCCACAGGCCTCCAGAATTCCCAAAGGCCTCCAGAGTTCCCAAAGGCCTCCAGAATTCCCAAAGTTTTCCAGCATTCCCAAAGGCCTCCAGAATTCCCACAGGCCTCCAGAATTCCCACAGGCCTCCAGAATTCCCAAAGGCCTCCAGCATTCCCAAAGGCCTCTGGAATTCCCAAAGGCCTTCAGACTCCTCTGCTCGGCCTCAGACGTCCTTGGAATTGTTTTTGGATGCTGCAGGAGCTCTTCTGAGTAGCAGCCATTCCAATTCCACATCCCAGTCATTCCAGGAGGATGGAAAGTGTGGATAACAAGGAAGGAGGGATTGGAAATGGGGAACCGGAGCTATCCCAGAACAGATTCCTGGGAATAACTCACATTTCTGCTCCATTCCAGAGGGATGGGATGGGGTCAGCACTGCCAAAGCTCATCCTGCAGCTCACATTGAGGGAAATATATTTATTTATATGGAATGTGGCACACAGGGACAGGTGGAAAATGTGGGAAACCCTGATCCAGGCCAGTCTGGATTGGTATTCCTGGTAACAGGAATAATTCCTGCAGCCTTGGAGCAGGGAGAAGGGCTCTGAGCACCTGTTCTGAGCCATTTAAATACTATCAATACATGGAAATATCATGCATTTTGCTCACTTGAGGATGGATTTAAAGGAATTCCGGGAGAACAAGGAATCCAGGCTGTCTCCAAAGTTTCCAGGAACGTGCCCTTATTTTCACTTATTTTGCCTTTCCCAGAAACAGACCCTTGGAAAAGGTCCTGGAGGTGTTTTTCCAGCAGGATGTTTCCCTGCTGCTCCCAACAGGAGGGAAGTCCCAAGCTGGGAATCTTCCTGTGGGGAAGAGGCCTCTTGGATCCTTGCAAGGCCCAGCTAAAAGTTTATGCTTTTAACCTAAGAAATAATAGATGAGAGAGCAGCAGAAGAAAGGAAAAGCTGGAATGTGGCAGGAAAAATGCTAAGAGCCTGGATATTATGCATTCATGCAAATGCAAACCAGACAGAATTCCACATGGAAAAATGATTCCCGCAATTATTTTCTTCCTGAGCTCCCCAGAACAGCTGAGCACCAAACACCTCCCAAGGAGCCAGAGGAGAGGATGACCCTGGTACAGAACGCTGCTATTCCCCCAAATCCCTCTTCAATAAATCCAATACGGGAATTACATGGAATAAAAAAAAGTTTGGATTCAATTTTTAATAACTCACTAAAAGCATTTGGATCCCCCACGGGCCACACACCCTGGCAGCACTTTATAATAGAGTTCTCTTTTATTCCTGAATAAAAGAGAGATGATTAAATCTCAGCCTGGCACTTCTCTCCCCTCGGAAATCCTATTTCCTCTCGGGTTTCCAGCAGGAATGAACGGCCCTGAGTGTGATTTTCTCATTAGAGGAGATCTATAGATCACCGAGCTGCGCTCCCAGATGGGGGCTATAAATAAGATCTCCCACACCACTGACGCAAACGGCTCCACAGGGAAAAGATGAGGTGCCCCCAAACGATCCGAGGCCTTGGAAAAGCTGGAAAACCTCCAGGGAAAGAGGGATTATGGAGCACCTCATGTGAAAGGATAATTGGAAGAGAGAAAATCATTTTCTGCTGAATCCACGGGCGCTCTGCTGGAGCAGGATTGATTTCAGAGGCAGAGCTGGAAGGGAGATTTTTAAAATCTTTTTAGTTCCGACGAAAGAAATTCCTCCACAAAAGCTGAATTATTTGGGATTTTAGAGCCTGAACACACCAAACTCTGCTTCTCCTCGGAGCCCTCAGCAGTGTTACCGTGCCCAGCATTCCACAGGAATTCTTGTGGAATTTAAACACCAAACTGAGCAGATGATGGGATTATTTTAAACAGCTTCATTTCACTAAAATTAAATTAACACCTACAGTCAGACATTGGGAGAAGCTGGGAAATCACATTTCCTCCCAGTGGGGATTACACCCAGCTTTGGTGAATTAACACTGGGATTTTAGATATCCTTACAAAAGGTTTTCCCCTCAGAAAAGTCCATTTTTCCCAGTAAATCTGCTGTTCCCAGGAAGCTCCTTTGGGCTTCACCACATCCTGAGGAGATGGGGCCCCAAATTTATGTCACTGGTACCAATTTTCCTGATTTTTTTGCTGTTAGGAGCAGGAGGAATGATGCTTTGAGCAATTTCTCCCCAGTTTCCACATAAACTTTATAAAATAATCAAGTGCTGCTCCTGCTTTTCCAACCAGTTAAATCCAAACCACCTTAAATCCAAGGCAGAGAGGAAGAAGGAAATAAATCACAATTCCTGCTGTTCTTATCACTGCTGAGACAATCCTGCTGCTCCCAGACACAAACTGTGAGGGTTTGGGGGCTATTTGGAGCATTAATTAGAATATTTAAACAATGTTTAATTAAATTCGAATATTTAGAACATCCCTGGCATTTTGGAGTCAGGACAATCCCGGTTTTCCTGTGCTCCTCAGCAGATCTTCAGCGTGAATAAATCCCTTTCCCTGTGGTTTTTAAATATCCTCTGCCTACAATTTCTCCCTCCACATGCACCTGGATTTTCCACAGCTCCAGGTGTTCCCCACCCTACAGGCAGAGCCCATCCATCCTCTCCATCCACAGGAAAAAGAACAGGTTTTGCACAGCACAGGGCAGTTGTGAGGATGAAACCCCCCCTGCCTTGCATTTATCCCACTTAATAAGCAAGGAATATTTGCCTAAGTACATAATTATTATCCTGGGAAATCAAAATTCCTGCTGCCTGCTGCTATTCCAACCTGAAACACTTCGGTTCAAGTGGGAATTTGAAGAATTAGGGGAGGGGTGCAGGGCTCCAGAATTTCCATATTTTATATAAAAAACAGCGTTCTGAGATATTCCAAATTTTGCCTGGCATAAAGGTTCACTCCTCTCCTTGGAAATCCTTTGGATTTCCTACTTGTGACCCTCAAACCCCCAAAATACTAATTTATAATAAATTTACTAGTTTTCCAGAACCAGATCATGGATACATCCCTCAGCATCACATTAAAGGGAGATTTACTGCTGCCTGCACCACAATTAACGCTAGAAAGATCCAACTTTTCCAGCTTTTCCACATCCCACAGGAAGCATCCACTCACCAGCTGAGTGGGATCCATCACCTGGAGGAATTCACATGACAGCAGCACCGGGATAAAGGAGAATTCTCCATCCAGACAGAATCCATAGGCTGTTCCCTCTGGTGTTTGGCACTTCCTTTAAGGAAAGGCTCAGCAGCCTTTCAGTGATGGGAATCAGGTTTTTCCTCAGGATTTTTAATCCCAGGAGTTCTGGTTTGGGAGGCAGCAAAGGCACATCCCTCCAATCTATGGAATTACCACGGAGCAGCTTGAAAGCACCTCCGGATGTTTTCCCAAGGGAACGGCTCTGCTCCCTCGGGCAGGATCAGGAATCTCCCGGCCAACCTTTGAGCTGGGTGGGAAGTGCCAAAGTCCAGGGCTCTCCTCATCCACCAGCTGCAGGGATGGAGAATTCCCACAGCACATCCCAATCCTGGCACAAAGCACAATTCCAGCTTTTCCCACACTGAAAGGGTTCGCTTTCCATGTCAAAGCCTCACAAGAAATGTGGAAAACCTCATGGATCGTGGATTTCCCTTTCTCCAGGTGCCCAGTGGGGAGCTCAGGGCTCAGATCCAGCAGGGACAGGATCCAGCCAGGTGCCCAGGGAAGGTCTGGTCTGGCTGAGGAGTGACAGAAATGCAATTTCCTGCAAGCCCCAAGCTGGATTTTGGAACGCAGAAGTTCCCACACTGACAGCTCCTGCCTGGAAAAATTCCTTGCAGGCTTTAATCCCTGGCTGTTCCCTGCTCCCAGCACTCCCAGACACCAGCACAACTCCCTGAGCAGGAGGGAACTCACACTTGAGGCTCAATCAAGCCATTATTGCTCAGTTTAAGGGAGCACAAACTCAATGACAACCTCCAAGCCCAAATCTGCTCCCTGAGTGTTTGGGACAGCGCTCCAAGGTGGATCGAGGCTCCACACCAAAGGTTGGGCTTGATCCCAGCCCACATTCCCAAAAATCCTGCTGCACCAATACTCCCACAAGGCTTGAACAAGCCCCTGCTGGCTCCATTCCTCTCCTCCCTCTTGCCAAGCTGGTCCATACATTTCTCCTTCCGTTCTGGCTGCTCCGATCCATGAAAATCAGATCCCTGTCCAAGGCCAATCATTAAATTATTCCAGGATTTCAGCCCATGCTTCAAAATAGTTTCAAATCTGCAGAGAGACACAGGCAGAAGGCAGAGGTATTCATGTGGTCCATGCTGAATTCCATCCCTACAGCTCCTGGAATATCCTGGGTAAGCCCTCAAAGTCTTTCCACTGAATCATCGAGGTTGGAGAAGCCCTCTAAGACCACCAAATCCAAACATTAACCCCCCATCATCGTGTTCACTGTTAAACCACAGCCCCAAGTGCCACTTCCACACTGTTTGAAGGCTTCCAGGAGGTTTCCAGCTGTCTTCCAGCCCAGACCTGGAGCTTTCCCAGCCTCCCCGAGGTGAATTCAGCACTCTGGATGCTCTCTGCTCCCAGGAGCTCCGTGGGCACCGATGGAATAGCTCCGAGGGAAGCAGGAACACTGTGCCCACCTCCAGGGGCTCAGCACAGCCTGGAGCTCCAAAGCAGGCAGGAGGACACAGATTTAACTTCCCAAAACACTGGAAATGCAGGAGTCCAAGTGTCTGGACTGGTGTGTGATCCCTCGGGTTCACCTCCACAGGGACGGGATAACCGGCATCGATCTCACAGCACAGGCAGGGACATTCCGGGGATGAAAAGATAAAGCAGAGGCTCCAGCACGTCCTTCCCCATCCAGAAAGCTCCTGCACAAGTCCTGGAGGCTGCAGGGATGAGCTTTTAGCAGCACTGAGCCTTGTGGGCAGCAAAATTCCTTCAGCAACTCCATCCCTCCCTCCCTGCCCAGCCTGTCACAGCCCAGCCTCTGCCCGAGCCACTTCCCCTCCTGCGAGCGTGTCTTTAATTGACTCCAGAATCTGCAGATATTCTTCCCAGCCAATCCATCCTATTGATTGGAATTACCACGCTGGGAGAGGCGATGGGAGGAATATTAAAGCCATTAAGGCAGATTTGGATTCGACTCGAGCCATTAGAGGCACTGCAAAGCGGAGCCTCGCTGCTTCCCTGGCACCTCCACGGCTCCTAAGGGCCATAAATCACCCCGTGGCACATTTGGTACCACTTTGGATGCAGACAGGAGTGGAGGAAAGGAGGAAAAATGGAAAAATGGGAGGGGGTGGCTCCCTGCGGCTGCGTGAGGTGATTGAGCCAAGCACCTCGGTAATGAGCTGCAGCAAGCACCGAGTGCCTTTAGCAAAGATGTTTCTCCTCGTAGGTGGAGTCCAGAACACTCAAGAGTCATCTGACACAGCCCATCGGGCTCACAGGGACCTCATCCACTCAATCCAGCTCCAAAAACAGTCACTTCACCCTTTTTGGGGGAGAAAGAAGGGAATATTCTCCATTTCCAGACAGCATCTGCCCACCTGGCCCACGGGTGGGCACCGAGGGCATTCTGGCCAGCCCACACCCTGAGAACAACCTGCCCGTGGCTATGGAATACCCAGGGTGGAATATCCATGGCCACCCCTCCAGCTGGGCCTGTGCCTCTCTCAGCAGTGGAGCTGCCAGTGCCAAGCAGAAGCTGCCAAACCCTCCCCAAATTTCCTGGCAGGAGCTCCACAGGCAGTGCCACCCTGAGTGTCTGCACCCCGAGGGAGCAGCTTGGCCCTCACATCCCGTCTGTGCCCTGTAACCCCATCTGGAAGCTGAACAACAGCCCCTTCCATGGCATTAATATTCCCCTTTCCAGCCTTCCCAACGTGGCCAAAGGTCCCTCATCATTTAAACCTTGTCTTTAGTCCAGCTGCAGCATTCCCAACCCCTCCTTGCATTCCAGCCCAGACCTTCCTGCTGGGAAAACCTCCTAAACCCATGGTAGAGCTCCCTTATGAGTGGGAATTTGCTTCTCCTGTGCCTCCAGCACCATCCACGTCCCTCAGCAAGGCCTCAGCACAGTCAGTGTGGGCTTGCAAGGGCACAGCACAGGCCTGGGGACCAGCAGAAATTCCTGAATCCAGGGTGGGATGCTCAGCCAGGGCCAGGGAAGAGGGATGGAGCGGGCAGGGATCCAATGGAGAGGAGCAGAGCCCCAGGGAACATCAAAGCTGAGGCCAGGCTGACCCCTGACAGGTCACTCCTGTCCCCTGTGTGACCCCTGTCCTGCCTTCATGACAAACCCCAAGAAAATCAGGTCCTGCCAGCAGAAAGAACTCGATTTTAATAATCTTAATAAGTCATAATACAATCATCTCAATCAAACACCTCTCTGGATTCCTGGGAACAGCAGCCAGCCTAGGAAACACCTCCTCTCCAAGCTGCTCTCACATCCCACCCTGATTCCCTGCCCCAGCCAAGGCCTATCCCACTGAAATTTCCCTTTCCCTGAGACATCCTGCTAGCACTCAGAGTGATCCAGTCCATCTTCCCCGTGTTTGCTTCCTGGCTGCCTCCTCTCCATGATTCCCGTGTTTACAAACACTTGGGCTTCCAGCAGGGCAAGGCAAGGGCTTGTTATAAACACTGAACCGCAGGGAAATGTCAAGGGCAGGGAAAACAAAAACAAAAAGAGGGATTTTCACTTCCATCCGGTTCAGCACTGAAGGGTTTGGGTGCAGGCAGCTGGTGGGACACGCTGGGTGCCACAGACACGGCCAGGGAGGGATGGGAGGTGCCACGGGGACATGAGCAGGAGGTGAAATGGCCCGGGGCAGCAGCACTTTCCCCTCCATCCAGGGGGGAAGTGCCAGGGGCAGAGCTGGAACACTCTTCCTCCTCATCCTGGGAGCAGAGGTGCCCCAGGGGGTGGAGAAAAGTCCCTGCAGGTGACTCTCTGCAAAAGCCACATCTGCAGAGTGGCAAACTCCAGCTGCTGGGGTGAAGAGACCCACAGCTCAGCCCTGGGCTGCTCTCCAGGCCCTGGGCTGCTCTCCAGGCCCTGGGCTGCTCCATGCCCACGCTGGAGTGTCCATCCAGGCTCCTTCCAGCCCGGGATCTGCACAGCACAAGATTTTCCACGGGACAAGTCAGGGCGTGAGGCAGCCTGAATTCCTTCCAGGGCCTCTGTGCCTGGAGGAGGGAATGGGAGGATGGAGGAGGAAAATCCTGACAGGGGTAGAATTCCTGAGGTGACAGCTCACCTGGGTAAGCTCATGCCTGGAGGCAAAGAGTTTCCAGCAGTGCCAGCAGAGCTGATCAGATAACGCTGGAGAAATCAGCTCCCAAACCACAAAAATGAGGTGGGTTTTTATTTTTTTTTTTGGTGTTTTTTTTTCCCTTTTACAAGCTGAGTTCCTGCACAAATGACTGTAATTAAAGTTGTTACCTGTCAGTTCCTCAAGGCACTGAGGCTCCAGTGTTCAGGCTTTGGGAAAAAAGCATCCCTGCATGGCAGCAGTCCCACTCATCCCTCAGCTTACTCATCCTGCCCAGCACCCACCCAGATTTGTCACCAATTAGTTGTAATTCAAGGATTCAGGGGGAAATCCCCACCTCCCTGAGCGAGGTGACTTCACAGGAAGTTAGGGCATGGAATGCCTTTCAAAGAACAGAAGAATCATGGAAAAAAAAAAATCATGTGTGCCAGAGGCAAGGCCAGGGGGCAGGGCTGGTGAGGAGCACAGCGTTTATCAGGCATCCAAAGGCTTCTGCGGAGCCTCCAGGAGAGGTTTGGTGGATTCCTTTGGAATTCATACATTATGGAAGAGCCTCAGCCCTGCCGTGTCACCGGCGCGTCTGCAGCGCTCGTTCCTCTCACATCACTGCGGCTCAGAAGTTCTGTGCAATTCCCGACCCGCTCTGAGCAATGGGATCGCGCCTCGATGTACCGGGCTTCGGGTAAAAAAAAATCCTCCGGGGCTTCATTCGGACTGGACCAGCTCCTCGGGAGAGGCTCGGGGAGCACACGGCGCCAGCCTGGCACCGCTCCCAGCCTGGAAAAGCTGATATTCCTTGGCCTCTCCAAGGGGACGCCAGCTCTGAGACAGCCTGGTGGTGGCACCTCGCTCCTGCCGGGAACAGGCACCAGCCCCTGGCACATCCCTGGAGCAGCAGGGAAGCAGCCCCAGCAGTGCCTGCGGGCTCCGGGAAAGTTAGAGAATCATGGAATGGTTTGGGGAGGAAGGGACCTTAAAGATCAGCTGATCCCTGCCACGGGCAGGGACAGGTTCCGCTATTCCAGGGTGCTCCAAGTCACGTCCAACCTGGCCTTGGACACTGCCAGGGATCCAGGGGCAGCCACAGCTCCTCTGGGCACCCTGTGCCAGGGCCTCCCCACCCTGGAATTCCTTCCCAGTATCCAAACTAAATCTACAACCTGCAGCTTAAAGCCGTGTCCTGTCCCTCCACCCCTTGTCCCCAGTGCCTCTCCAGCTCTCCTGGAGCCCCTTCAGGCCCTGCAAGGCGCTCTGAGGTCTCCCCGGAGCCTTCCCTTCTCCAGATGAACATTCCCGGCTCTCCCAGCCTGGCTCCAGAGCAGAGGGGCTCCATCCCTTGGAGCATCTCCGTGGCCTCCTCTGGCCTCTCTCCAGCAGCTCCGCATCCTCCCGCTGGAGCCGCCAGCCCCGCGGCATCGCTCCAGGTGGGATCCCGGCAGACCAGAGCAACGCCGCGCTCCACCCTCCACCCGCGCCCCCCCAGGCGCTCCCCCGCCTTCCCCACTCACCGAGGCGGGGCTGGCCCGCGGGTTGCGCTCCTGCTCCCGGCACTGCAGCCCGGCCAGGTGCCGCTCCAGGGCTGCCCAGTCCATGGCCGGGGGCTGCGGGTCCCG
>VZRX01008013.1:119826-149324 GCA_013398075.1 Notiomystis cincta | reverse complement strand
TGCAGAGATCCACCCACAGCCCATGGGGATCCACGGGGAGTGCAGAGATCCACCCACAGCCCCTGGGGATCCATTGGGGATACAGAGATCCACCCACAGCCCCTGGAGTGAACCCATGCTGGAGCAGGGGGTGCCTGGAGGAGGCTGTGACCGCATGAGAGAGGACCCTGCTCCAGAGCTGCAGCAGCCTGTCCTTGGAGGACGGAGCCCGTGGAAGAGTGACCCACCCTGCAGCAGTTTGGGGAGGACTGTGTGCCCATGGGATGGACTCACATTTCAGCAGTTTGCAGGGAACTGTTGCTCATGAGCTGGACTCACGTTGGAGAAATTCATGGAGAGCTGTCTCCCATGGGAGGGACCCCAGGGTGCAGCAGGGGAGTAACTCCTCTCCCTGAGCAGGAGGAGAAGCCATGGGTGATGGACTGACCATAACCCCCATTCCTGCCTCCCCAGACCACTGGGGGCAGGAGGTAGAGCTGGGAAGGATGGAAGGGTGGGGGAGATGGTTTTGAAGGTTTAATTTTACTTCTCATTATCCTGCTCTGTTTTGTAAGTAATAAATTAATTAATATCTCTAATTAGAGCCTGTTTTGCTTGTGATGGTATATGGTGAGTGATCTCTGGTGATCCAGACACCTGCAGGGAACCTTTGCTCTTTCAGGCTGGGAGATAACCCTCCCTCTGTGATCTGGGGTGGTAAACGCTTGCTGATTGAGGATTACTGCAGATTTAGGGTGGAATTGGAGAAATATCCATCGTTTACCTGGGTGCTCCAGAACAATCCCTAGTGGAGATTTAGGCTCAGTGAAATGATTTTCCTCTGGCCCAGGAAATTTAAGAGAGCCTCTGTTTGCAAGAAACAAAACAAGCCACACTTGGTGCCTGTGTGTGAGGTGTTTCCTGGGCTCAGGCAAGAGTCCAAAAGCACAACACTTCAAGGCAATCACACAATTTAATTCCTACACCTTCATAAATTTCTTGGCCGCCTCGGCACAATCCCTGCACAACCATCCTGGTCTCAGCAATCACCCTTCCCACCCCACACAGGCAGAAATGGGGTTTATTCAGAGGAGCCTAATATATAAAAAACCCATTAAAAAACTATAAAAAAACCTATAAAAGCACAATGGGTTTTTTTTAGCAGAGGCTGCTCACACGTCTTCATCCTACCCCAAGCAGGCGAGGGATTCGCTCTCCTGGGATAATCCTGATCTGTAGCACAAGAAATGAAAGCAATCCCTCCTGGAGAGATCTGTCTAGAGCCAGCACACGTTCAGGGCCTCTCTCTGACTCCTCCAAGGCTCCCATGCCCATGACACTCAGTCCCCTACAGGGCATGTGGCAAGAGTCATCCTGGAGAGTGTCAGGGGACACAGCCTCCTCCCCTGGCACAGGCCAGCACACCCCCAGCTGGATGCAAAGTGGTGGAAGTGCATTGTTAAAGAGCAGAGCATCCTGGCTGCCACAGACAGACAGACAGACAGACACACACATTCCCAACGCCTCCAGGCAGGCTGGAGCGCTCTGGGCTTCAAATAATTGCCAGGTCTTTTGGAGGCTGTGTCCACTGAAGTTCAAAAGTTGTTGTCTCAGGTTGATATTTCAGTGAGCAAAACTTTTGTCCCTTAAGGTTTTCTTTGAAAGCTTAGCTTTTTTCTTTGTTTAAATAAAAAGAAAAAAAAAAGAAAGAAAAGTTTGTACTGATTATGTGATATTTTCCACCACTCAAGCTGTAGTTCATTCGAGAGGTTTTCATCTGTTTGAGGTTTTTTTACTTTCCTAAAAATTGCTTTTTTGAGGCCTTTTATGTTATGTGGCTTTTCTCTACAGGCTATTTATAGGAATACACCTGTGCTGAAGGGAAGAGAACTTTCCAGCATTTTAAATAAATGCCTACCACTCAGTTTGAAGTGCAAAGCTAGAGCATTATCAGTGTAAGTGGTATGATTATATGCAAATGAAGTGCAGTTTTTATTTCCAAACCTGTGTGTGAAGACACTGGGCTGTGGCAAGCAGCCAGAGCAAAGCCAGCCTTATCGACTCAGCTAGACCAACATTACATATCAGAGGGAATTAAATATCTCACCACCATCAGGCTCAAACACCACAACCTCTCTGCACACCAAGGAGGATGAATTCCACTTTCAGAGAAGCAAGCCAGAGTGCTTTCCTCCCTGGGGAACCAGCTGGGCTGGCAGCACATTGCAGCATCCCCACCTCCTGCAGCATCCAAGACCCTGAGACCAGGAGACATTGGTTATATTTTAAATATTAATCATGTGCTGATAGCAAGGGCAGATAACCTACATGCCTAGGAGAAACAGGCTACAGCTGATTGAACTTGCCCCCACTACTGTTCTCTGCAGA
The DNA here is from genome assembly GCA_013398075.1 of Notiomystis cincta. Lineage (NCBI taxonomy): Eukaryota > Metazoa > Chordata > Aves > Passeriformes > Notiomystidae > Notiomystis > Notiomystis cincta. The sequence goes on along the minus strand of VZRX01008013.1, from coordinate 146,957 downwards.
TTCAAGGATGGCCAATTCTCCTTGAGGCAAAGACCACTCCTGCAGTGAAATAAATAAGGAAGTTTGCTCAGGGGTTTCCAAAGGAGGACAGACAAAGCCACATCTTCACAAAGGGACGTTTTCTTCAGCAGCATAAAGCAGAGTTCTCTCTCCCAAAGGTCTCAAAGGCCTTACTGAAATAAAATCTCTTCAGCCAGGACAGATGAGGAGACATGAGAACAGAATGAAGCTCATAAAGTAACCCACATGTGCAATGTAACAACTGTTACTAGTTCCTTATGATATTGATGCGCTCACAAATACATACACGCGGTTTTTTTCGTGGGGAGAGAGAGCACCACACAAAGGGAAAAAGTCCATTTCCACTCCGGTGCCTCTTGCCCCAGCCCAGGCATGAATTACCCAAAGATGGCACTGTCGAGCAGCACCGGCACCGCCCAAAGCTCGGACCCCGAAGCAGAGGAGGGGATCCCTCCCAGCGTTTTCTTGAGCCATTTCCCCCTGTTTCTCAGCCACACTCACTGCACCTCCGTGCTAAGTCGCTCAGTGGTTCCGACGGGGACTTTGGTGGCGCCTGTCCGGGCACTTAGGACAGCAGCCAGCAGTTCTCACCCCCGCAGAGCCCAGTGCCAGGCTTGGGGACACAGCTGGAGACACCGACAGGCACAGCGTGGGGGAGCAGTGCCCCTGCCTGCAGAAACCACCAGGAAAACCAAGGCAGGCGCACAGGAGAGCCGTGGGTGTGGCTCCTGCCACGGCCCAGGTGAGACAGAGCCAGTGTGAGAAGCAATCCTCAGCTGGCAGCTCAAACAGCCCCGTCCCTGGGACAGAGACCCCTCCGGCCACGCTGCGAGGGGCCAGCACTGGTCCTGCCCCTCTGCAACCCCCTGAGACCTGCTTTGAGAGGTGCCTCATCGGTGCACTGCTCCTAAAACAGCTAAATGTGCTTGGCAGCACATGAGCTGCAGCTGGAAAGGCCTCGAGTGCAAAGATGACATGCAATAATGAAACGGGTGTGGAAAATGTTCCTTTTAAGCCAATCCTCCAGTCCACGTTGCTCAGGTAATACACAGTGGAATGAAAATTCAAAGGAGTAATTTTCATTTTGTGTTCTGTTACCTAGTGCTCTGCAAAGGCCGAGAAGAAAACATTTTCTGTGGGAAAAAAAATCTAGATAACGTAACTTATCAGAATTTACATGGTGAGGATGGGTGAGCATTACATGACTCTGATCTGATCACTGCCCAGGGCAGGAAAAAGGACAGTGTGCAATGGCCACACGCTGGCACTGCAGTGGTAAGGAGAGCAGATCAGTGTCCTACCTGACTGCTCCCACAGAAGCCTGAGTGCTCAGGAGCCACGTGGTCTCTGCACAGCCACTGGGTTTGTATCCACACTACTCCTGACCATCAGTTCCTCCCGCTGGTTCATTGTGAAATTAGCTGGCGGTTTCATTCAAAGCCTTGGGTTTGTGCACACCTCCAATTTGCCCTGGCATCTTCACCAGCACCAGCCCAGCTCTGCTGAACAGCCACAGAGCCCCCTGCCCTGCCAGCTGGCACACACAGGTGGCTGTGCTGGTGAGCCTCGGGGGGCACGCTGCAAAGCTCAGGGGTGCAGGCAGCTCCGTGTCTGTTCTTATCCAGTTTCACTGAAGCTGAGTTTGCAGCTTGACTGGCTGCTCCTTCCTACAAATTCCCAAGAAAAATTCACAATCAGAAATTGGAAAAATGCTAAGCCCACAAGCAGAATTGTTTTTGGCCACACACAAGCTGTTCTGTCCCTGCCTGGAGGAGGAATGGACTGGCCATGAAGCACGTGTCCTGGCTGGCACTGGCCATGCCTAACCAGCCTTTTTGGCTCTGGAAGACCAAAGTGAAGTGTGGAAAATTAGATCATCAGCCTGTGGGCATCCGAAGTTACTAAGGAGATGGCAGCTGCAGGCTTGGTGTTCTGATGGTGAACTTCTGAGCCAGCCACAGCTGAAGATTCTCTGTGCTTTAAAGTGTTACTCCTGTGACTTTGCTCACTCAATCATATTAGTGTGAAGCTGGCAGCTTGCCAGGCTGTCCAGTTCCTTTCCTCTCATCACAAGCCCCAACAAGCCTTTGTAAGGTTTCTCAAATGTAAAAATAGATCTCCCCTCACACACTTTTTGCTCCATCTGGGCTGCCTTCATGTCTTTGTCTCATCTTGAAGAGGCTGAGTGTGGCTGTTCCCTATAAAACATAGCAGTTCCCAGGTTTTCTGGTGTCAAGTTTTGCAGCCTCTTGAACTCAAAAACTGGCTCCATGAGAAAAAAAAACCACAACCCTTTAGCTATTCAAGGCTCCCAGCTGCACTGGGTTCAGATAGCTCACTGTTTGCCAGGCTCTGACTGCTTATGAAGAGGAGGAAGAGGGTACTGAGCAACCCAAAGGGCACCAGTGTGAAGTGGAAGCTTCCCAGGTAAACAAAACACCCTACTCCAACCCAAGTACAAAATAATTTTAAAGCCACCAATGAAAATTGAGCTTGTTCTTTTTATTTACTTGTTCTTTAGACAGAAAGAGCATCCCAGTACATCTTCGGGTAAGTGAGAGCATCACGAGCTCTTGGCATAGTTTTCCTTCCCAGGGTTTTTCTGCTGCTCAGCTGGAGTTAGATGAAGTCTCTGGGATCTCCCCTCTTAAAAGAAGGCAGCAAATCCCTTTTGGGGTAGCAAGCCTGCTCAGAACAAGACTTGTTAGCTTAACTCACTATGGCCATCCAGTCTTTGAAACCCTTAGAAACACCCCAGAACATCAGAAACCATTCACAGCACAGCATCAAAGACACCTTAGACTCAAGTGTCTAAGTTCATCAGCTTTCTAATTCCCCACTGCATCCAGCACTCTTCAGAAGAGTGGGTTTGTTACCCACCTCCTCACTTCTCTGCTGAGCAATGTCTTCTGACTCATTTTACTCTGGGTGATTAACTCTGGTTATCTGAGATGACATTTTACAGCTGTCTGGGAGGACAAATCTCACATTCCTTCAGAGAGGACCCTTCCTCTGAATTTTGATTTAATTTGCATTTGAGCATCCTAATGCTAGGTCTGAGGCCCAGCTCATTCCATTGTGGCCATTAAGTACAAGCAAACACATAATTTAGACATTTGTGAAAGCTGAACCTCAAAGCTGCTTTGATATATTTTCCACTTAAAAAGAGCAGAAGAATTCATGCTGGTGTAATGCAAATCAATGTGGTTTTGCACTGTATGAACATGTTTCCTCTGAAAGAGATTTTGATTCCTTGAAAACAGCAAATACTGGTGCCTGACTTAGCAAGAGCAGCACTTATGGCACCAAGAGGAGATAAAGTAGAGAAAGTTCAACCAACTAGCCAAGAAAACCCTACTCATCTTTGCCATAAACGTTATGAAAGCTTTGGTCACACACCTCCTTTCAGTTGGATTATGGCTCCTCCAGCCACCATTCATTTGCTAACTGGAACACTGGGAAACAGATAAAGTTGTTAAGATTCCTGTCTCTAGGTAGCACAAAAAAGACACACTCAGAACATTTTAGTTGTTAATTAAAAAAAAAGCCCTGAGGGCCTTCTCCTTCCCATTGAGAGCCTCAGAGCTATGCAGCCACTTGGATCCCCAAAATACAGCATTTATCCAGCAGCAGTGCTGGGTGAAAAGGCACTAGAGCACAAAGGACTCACTGAAATAATTCCTGCTGAGCATATTCATGTAGAGCATCTGAGAAACTTCAAAAACCATCACCAAGGCTAGGGAGAAACAAGCCCTAATTTCTCAGCCCATAATATGTCTGCCAGCCTGGGACTGAGCCATTCATAACTTGCCCTCATTAAATATGCTCTAGATAAAGGTTGTCCTCATTTAAGCCAAAAAGGCCAACCTGCAGAAGGATGATTTATGTGCACACCAACAGATGACATGCGAGCAATGAACCCACATGGATCACCAAAAAACTGCCAGCTCAGCAAACGTGCAGCCCTGTTTCAGCTGCAACACAGCACAGAATAACTTGTTCAAAAGCCACTCTGAACTGTAGGGTGTTTGTTGTCTGCTAATATTTAGTTGCACTCTGAGGTTTCTTTCCGTGACTCCAGATTTATTTCAGTCTGGTGCTGAGTTGGAGCTCAACCACAGTGGTAAGAAGACAGAAGTTGAAAAGCCCTTGAAACCTCCCAACTCCAGAATATGTCTCCCAAATGCTGTAAATCATATTGCCTTCGTTTCCTCTGCCATAGGATCCTCTGAGGCGATTTACCTAAACTTTGTTTGGGGTTCTGCTTTTTTTTTTGTTTGTTTGTTTGTTTCAAATCCCATTTTTAGATGAGACAGGAAGAAAACTGCAATTTTTTACTTCTCCTAGTCCTGTGGTACAAATGCTGATGCTACTTTTTCTACAGAAAGATGAAATTACCTCCCAAGCCAGGTTGCAATTTTGAAAACTGTCACATAGAGCTGGGTTTCTTCCTGTATTTGTCTGCAGAGGGTTGCAGTGTGTGCACAAGTCAGGAGAGGGGCTGTCAGCACTAGCAGTGAGTTTCACATTTCAGCCAGAGGGCTTCCAGAAAGCCTTGAAAGCTCATCTCAAGAAAAGTGTGTTTTGGCTACTGCGTGACTCCCTTGCCAGGCACTCGTCTGCTGCTCTGTACAAGTCCTCTCACAGATAAACTCCTGTTTGCCAGCTTGCAGATGTGAACCACACACCTGAACTGCCCAAAACTGGCACAGAACCCCTTAAATAGTTGAACAGCTGCGTGTGTGTGAGTAGCTGCACCTCTCAGAAGCCTTAACTACTGATCTCCAGTATGCAAATGCAGCAGAAACTGGGCAAAGAAATCCTATTTTTACTACCACCTCTCCTCCAACCTTCCACTTTCCAGCTCCTCCCCAGCTCAAGGAACAATTGGAAATACGGAGGGAGCCACCACAAACTCACAAAAGCTCTCATCTGCATCACACCAGATAAAGACCAGGCCGAACCCCCAACTTCAGAGACAAATTGCTCCCCACCCTGTTTTGGCTACTGACTGGAAACAGCTGAGGATTCGAACCTTTACACTTTTTCCACCTTCACTTGCCTATATAAGATAGCACAGAGCGTATTTTGAGGCAGGGAAAAAAAAGAGAAGAAAAGAAGGATGTGGTTGGTTATGCCACTTAGAATTCTTGTAAGGCACGGTCTGTCAGAAAACGCTCTAGTGCTCTGCAGAGAAACCTGGACTGAAGAAGTGCTCCTGATCTGCCTGCTGCGGTTCAGGTAAAAATAATTCCTATGTCATTTATTGACTTTCATTTTTCCAGCTGTTTCGTAGCAGCATTGATCGTAGGCACCGCTTTTAAGCTGGTTAGGTGATTATTGCTTATAAAGTTCCAACAATAAGGTCAAACATGCAGTGTTGCTTAGCTCAGAGCAGGAAGAAAGGTTTCTGCTTTAGTGATAAATATAAATCTATTCTGTTGCAATCAAAATACTTAGAAAAAACAATGCTAAGGAATTACCCAGCTACAGATGAAGTCTTTGGCAGGTGTGGGACCTGCTGCTCATAATTGTCCTGAGCTGTTTTACTGTTCTCAAGTACATCCACGAGAGAATAACTTGTGCCTAAAATGAATAATGTTCTAGGAAACAGACAGAAACAAAGGATGTTTTTGCTAATGAAGCTTTCCTGGGTAAGAATACCCTTAATGTAACATCCCTAATCTGTGTGAATCCCAGCTAGAGCCAGATGAACTTGGATCCAAGCTGCAAGGAGGAAGCCATTCATGAATTCTGCTGTACTGCAAAAAAAACCCGTGGAGCTATTTCTGTAAAATCTTGTTGTTCGTTTCCCAGGTCAGAGCACCTTTGCTGCTCACTTAACCACAGGCTCCTGCTATGGGTAATTCCAATTAATGTTTAAAGAGTTCATAGGAAGAGGAAAATCATCAGCAGGAGAAACTGAGAACAAATGGAGCAGCGACGACACAGAGGTTGGACCAGCTAGGACACCCCCTCTTGAGTACTGTTAATTACAGGTTCTTGTGTTGTCTTTTGGTTTCTAGTAGTTGTCTGAAACCATCCTAAAGCCACAGGAGATTCCTTCAAAAAACTTGTGGAGGACAGAGAAATTTTCCTCAGAAGACTGGAAAAGAGCAAACGTGGTATCTCTCTCAAGAAGGTGGAAAGGGAGGAGCTGGGAAAATTAGATCCCTAATCCCAGTTTTAGTGTTTGAGAGAAATATTGGGATCACCCATCAAAGAATCTGCTTGCAAGCATGGAGAACTCAACTCAGTGGTAAGTAAAAATCTGCACAGATTAATCTGAGAATGACTGAAATAGGAGTAATTTCACTTCCTCTGTGACACTGTCAGCAAGGGGAGATGGAGTGTAGGAGGGGGAAACAGTTCACACTGAAGAAATTCTCACAAGCAAAGGAAACATGATCAGTATGAAACCTCTGTATGATTAGTGAGTACCCACCGAGATTCTAATCAGTGTCTACTCTGTAGGAAAGATGTCTCTGGTACAGCTCAGGATTTTTCAGGATGAGTATTACCAGTATGTTTATTAATAATTTGAACAGTGCAGTAAAGATGATGCTTATGGAATGACTGCAAGGTTATTTGTCAATGAAAATGATTCTTCAAGTGACTCTGAGCAAACAATTCCCATGGATTACTCAAGATGTGAATTTTAAACTTGAGAGACTAAAATGATTAAAAAAAAATCACATTTTTGACAATTAATTATCAATTTCAAGGCTCTTTTCTTGAAATTAATAATTTTCTGGAGCAATGCTATACCTAACTTTGTTACCAAGGAATTTTAAAGAAAATGCATTCGGCGAGCTGGAGATATGACAGAAGTAGCAGCAAACCTCAGACTTTTAGGAGTCATCATACACAATTTCCTGATGCATTTACAAAATACACAGAGTGCTGGACTGACAGGTGGTGTCACCAGCCCGAAATGTTTCACGCTGCCTGATTTTTCCCCAGATGGACAGGTCACAGCACACCCGTGCTCACGCTGAGGCTCGTGTCCCCATGTCCCCTTCCCTGTCCCGCCCTTGGGTGCCAGCAGCATCTGCCCTCACTGATCCTTTGTACACACAGCACAACTCAGCTCCACTTTTTGTGTGACTTTCTCACTTCTCACATACCACAGACACGTGTCGCAGGCTCAACTGGATTGATTTAACCTCATCTTGATGGCCAAACCAAGGTTTTCTCTTTGTTCTCGTTTCTGACAGAGAAATCCACTGACAACATCCAGCTTTCCTTTTGTTGTTTCCTAAGGTGATGTTGTGACAGCCCAGCTCTCTGCAGTGGCATCCAGCCCCTGACCAACAGCACCTCCCTCCTACAGTGGGGTCACTGGGGGAAACCTAGCCAAGGACAGCTGAATTTGGGCACCCCCTTAGGAACCCCCCTTAGTAACCCCCACCTAGTCTGTTTGTAGTCCTTATCAGCTTTCAGGCAACCATTTCCCCACCTACTGAACAGCCCTCATTCTAGACCCTTTTTTCTAGTGCTGTTCACTTGTTTGTAGCACACTTTGCTGAAATGCAAGTGCCTAAAATCCTCAGTCTTTCCCTTATATGAAAAAGTGGATACTTCATCAAAGATAAGGGTCTGGTAAGAGCTATCAAAGACTTATTTAGCAGTTTCCTTTAAAAATCTGTGTGAATCTTAGACTCAACAGTTACAGAATTGCTTTAATCACATTTGACACTCTTCCTTCAGCAGACAGACTCAGCTGAACCTTTTCCAGCCACACTAATAACATCCATACTTCATAACAGTTACTGGGCTGGACCTTCAGTTTGATGTGCCTGTTCTTTCTGTAATCTGAGCTGGAAAATAACTGTTTCACTGATACAAGGATGATAAGCTCTGAGTGCATTCTGTGTCCAGATACAGTTATTTTCATTATCACTCAATGATTCCCACAAGTAATCCCACCTCTGGCCTTCAGCACAATGTCAGCATTCCTATGAAATGAGTGGCATAAGAGTCAGCAAAATGCAAGGCTGTCTCCTCAGGTAATTTTTAGCAGATCTACTTGTTCTCTGTTTCTCTGTTATTTTTTAAAATATCTTAAATTTTAAATTTTATTTTAAATTTTTTACTTTAGTCGCGCAAAAAAAAATCTTTCACAAATGGTTTTCGCAAAGTTCAGTTCCATTTGGCACTGCTTAAGAGCTGTCCCTTTTCATCCTCCAAAGCAAAGATTCTCCTCTTGATCAAACTCTTCTTAAAACATCTCTGCTTACTCCTAAAATTTCTTTTGAGCTACTTGGTTGGCTGAACTGAACTGGAAACATACCAATTTCTTCTGCTTTATTACGACTTTTTGTGATTTTGATTTAAAGAGGTTATAAAAAGCACTTTTAAGGCACAGTTTGTTAAAGCATATGTATATTTTTAAGAACAGTGATAACATTTGTTCAAGACAAATTATTTTTTTTTAAGAATTGCATAATAAAGTTATCATGGCTTCCATTTGCTAATCTTTGCTGGATTATCGAAGATACTCAGTTAAAATTTAAAGTACAAACCCCAAATTTAAACAATGCTGGAAGTTAAAGACAAGTGAAAAAACATGCTTACTCATTTTGCACCTAGATAAAAGATCAGTCTTCTTAAGCTGACCTTTTAAAGTACTGCACTGGATATAAGCACTGTGTGAAACTAAAATATCATATAAATGTGGGTGCAGTAAAAGCACATCAGTAAATGGATTGAGATATAAGACTAAAATCCCGGCTATCAGATCAACACACCTTAATATGGAATAATAATTTAATTAATTTCTGTGCACCAACAAAACTAAGCTTAACTGTTAGGGAAATTTCAAGAGGTGTACAAATTATTAGAGATAGCTAGTAGTCTTTAGAGTTTTTGAAAATGTGTGTTTGAAGTTGTCAAGTCTCTTCAATATCTGAATGAGGTTATCTTATAGGGGTAATGGGTGGATGCTGACTACGTTCCCCTGAGAATCAGACTCCCGTGTAACACACCAAGCCAGTCAAATTGGAAATAGAAAGCTCTGTGCTTGAAAGGTTTCATTTCCCATAATAGACAAAGCCTATAGACCAAGTGTCCAGCTCAAAACAAAAAAGCAAACACAAAAATCTCCAGAATTGTGTTTGAAAGTATCTTGGTTTGGCTTTGTCACGGCATTGACTGTGATACACATTTCCAACCCGCTCTTCGTCATTTCAGGGGAGAAATGACCAACAACAGCGGGAATTGCAGTTTTGCAGACATCAACAACTTGGCATGGACCATGCAGCTGGGCATCTCCATCCCCATCTTCATCCTCGGGATAATTCTCAACAGCCTGGTCCTGTGTGTGTTCTGCTGCTTCTGGAGGAAGCAGACCAGAACCTCCGTGTACTTGATCAGCCTGGCACTCGCGGACGAGCTGCTGCTGCTGTCCCTGCCGCTGAAGCTGCACTTCTCAGTCACCCAGGTGTCAGGGCCTCTGTGCTCCCTCATACAATCTGCTTACTTTGTCAACACCTACACCAGCATCTTCATCATCGTCTGCATCTCTGTGGACAGGTACATCGGCATAAGGCACCCGTTTGAAGGGCGAGCCAACGACCAGTCCCCCACGTGCGCTGTGGTGATTTGCTGCTTCATCTGGGCAGCAGCTTGGATCTGCTGCATCCCAGCCTATGCATTTCAGGAGAAGGATCTTATGAGGTGCTTTCACGACATGTCAGAGGAGATGTGGAGCATCCCCTTCATTGTTTTTGTGGAAATAATTGGATTTCTGATCCCGTTTGCAGTGATGGTTTTCTGCTCTGTTCAAACCATCTGTATTCTTCTGCATAACAAAAGTCCAGCCCAGAAGGCAAAAGAACGTCGCTCCTTGCGAATAATCGTCATCAATCTCGTGGTGTTTTTGGTGTGCTTCACACCCGTCCACATTGGGACCTTCCTCCAGTGCCTGGTGAGGCACCACAGGATCGTGGACTGCAGCCTGAAACGGAGCATCAGCCTGTTCCTCCAGGTGTCGATGACATTGGGCAACCTGAACTGCTGCCTCGATGTCTTCTTCTACTATTTTGCTGCAAAGGAATTCGGTAAGAAAGCACACCTGAGGAGGGTTCTTGAGGTGTGTCCTGTCTTTAGGCATTGTGCCGTGCGATGGTTCTGCCAGCAGTGGGACGACGCCCCTTGCCAGGACACTGACAGTGTCGCGCCTGAGGCAGAGGTGAAGCTCTAGGGAGAAGGATAATATTTTTCCAGTGAATGCAAACCTTTCTTCACTTTAAAGATGACAAAGAAAAAAAGTTAGATTAAGGAAAGCAGCATTAGCAAAGTGACATACTGACACCAAAAGAAGCATTAACCTTGACACTACCTACAAAATGTGAAAGGCTTGCCAGAGGAAAACTAACCAGATCATGGGAATACCATTTAACATCAGCTTTTGTCATAACTACACCAGTTTTCCTTTTACATACATGACCAGAAAGGCGTTGCTAAGAGCAGATACAGAAATAACCTTTCTAACTGAGGAGGTATCTCGGCAGAAGAAAGGCAGGATCCAGGCAGAAGTTCACTGTCAGAGCTGCTCTGCTTTGGGCAGCTTGGCCAGATTGGGGCAGCAATGAATCCTCCCTCCTGTGGGCATTACAAGCTACTCAGGGCTGCTATGAGGCACAGCAGTTTTTGCTCTTTCACGAAGGACAGGCTGCCCAGAAGAGAAACCCAAGGGATTACCTCGGGTACCAGCAATTCCTGAGCAGCAAACTTTCCTGATCACCTTTGGCAAGGATTCATTGTGGTGTTCTCCTGCAATTTTCAAACTGGTTTTGCCCATGACAAGCAAAAGAAGCTGTTCAAATCCAAGGTTTAGAGAAAGGCTGAATGTGTTGAACTGTGTTTCTACATCAGTGCCTTTCTACATGCGTATGAAATTCTTCTGCCTGTCTTCTCGAGCAGGGGACTTAAGAAATCACAGAAAATTAGGGAGTGACTGATAACCTCCTGTGTCCCAGCTAGACTGGACCAGCTCTATCCAGCTCATTCCTTAGAGAAATCCTTCTAGCCTGTACTGTTCACTTCTCAAAACACCTCTGGGCTTGCCTGAACCCTTCAGGTCAGCACTTCTGGATCGTCACACTCTAATGCCATTTTCAAGTTTGGCTCTGAATTTAACCTAAAGGTTTTTTTGTTGCAATTTAAGCCAACAGTTTCTTGAACCCTTATCTGGGCATGGCAGGTGCTTATAGCCAGAAACACTTTCACAAAAAAGAAATTATTTTCTTTTTTTTTTTCCTAAAACAACTGTGAAAATAGTCTACTTGCTGGTAGTCAAGTTTTTTGGGGGCAGGTATTCCCTTACTTCGAAATGTGAAAAGAAATTACCTTCTCTCTGTGGCAAGATAAAAAGAAAGGTGTCCAGTTTTGAAAATACAATTTGCTGTCCATTGATTTCCATAGAAATGATTGATCGTGCAAAGTAGGCAGCTGCACATATCTTATAGTGGGCTTATAACATTTTAAACATTTTAAACATTTTAAACTTGTTAGTACTAAAACTATGACCACAGCTGAGGTGAAGAAAGATTTTTATCATCATCTTCGCTGCTTTCTGTAAAGGAGCAAGAGGAAGAGCTTTCCAAAGCAGTAGATTTTCTAAACATTATTTGTTACTGCCTTGATCACTCAGAAACTTACAGATTTTCAATACAGGTTAACCTTTCTTCTTTGCACCTTCCACGTTACTTTGCATACAAAATACATATGTGAGAAAGAGCAAGTTTTACTAAATAAACTCTGAAGTGTATGATTTTAAAATCCATTTTAACTTCCCAATTTGACAGCAGTGAGTGTATCATTCTCCTCTACCCACACTTGCAGCCTAAAAATTACTCGGCAGCAGCAACTGTGACCCATCACACAAGGCCGGGGTTATTAAAGTCAGGGCTACTTCAGGGCTAAATCTTGCCTGTTGGATAAGTAAATGAGAGCAGCCTCTCTAAGCATGCTTGAAATTTGAGGAATGAAATGAAATGAAATGAAATGAAATGAAATGAAATGAAATGAAATGAAATGGAAATAAAATGAAGAGAAAGAAGGAAGAGAGCCCAGCTGTGTTGATTTTACAGGCTGTTACAGTAGTCCAGTTTTTTAGCACGAAAAAGCACAGGTCTTTTGAGCAAGAAGGTGTTAACTTTCAGTTCCCTTCTTTTCAAGATGAACTTATGTTCAGATAATACACTTAAGTCCTGTCTTTGACCTGCAGCTAAGAGTACATTTCTTTCTAAATCAGGATTTTGCAAACAGACTCCTGTGTGAAACTCGCTGTTAATTCTTGAGCATCTCCAGTTGGTTGGATTTTTATACCAGCACAGATCCTTATGCAGCTTGGGAGGACACACAGCAATTGTGATAATGAATAAAATTGAAAAGCATTTGATATTTTAAGAACCTGAAAATCTCCCTGAGCTGACACACAGGCTCAGTGCAACACAAGCAGTTTCTTCTCTCTTGATGTTATTCTCAATACACAGAAAACCAATGGGAACCTGAGTGTGAACCCTGCACATACTCAGGGCTCCTCCCACTGCCTCGGTGGTACCATAAAGTCAAAGAAGCACTATCTTAGTGGAAAAAAACCCAAATATCAAGTGCTAACCAGAAACACCAAATACAGTGCCTTTTAAAATTACATTTTCAGTTCTGCCTTCCCCTGTGAATTGGACAAAACCACCCTTGCACAATTAACCACAGACCTTACAGAGGAGCTGTGTTTAACATTAATTTTTCTGGACAAGGCTGTTTCAGGCCACAGGTGAGAATATTCACAAAACAAAATTTTGAGTTTATCCAATTAAACTTCTCCAACTGGACCAAACCCCACAGGTCTTCACAACATGGAAGAGGGCTGATTTTTCTTGAGAACATTGTTATCAGTGGAAGATCACTCCAACATCCTACAATCAGCATTTGTTCAACTGTCAGTATGATTCCCCAGGCTGTATTTTATAGACTCACACAATTGAAAGACAAAGGAGCATAAAAGTAGTTTGAACAAAAGGGAAAAAACCCCAACCTCCAATGAAAACAAACAAACAAACAAACAAACAAACAAAAACTCCCAGCAGACAAAACCACACAAGATTTGTTCCCCAAATCCTTTTCCTGTCCCTTTGCCTGGTGGGTTATTTCGTCTTTGTTTCCCAGGCCTGCTTGAGCACAGAACTCAGTGACACTCCACTAATTTCTAAAAGTACCATAATGCAAAATAACATCAAAAGAACTTTTTGAAAAGTTCTATTGTCCAAGAAGTCTCTTCTAAAAGATTTTCAACAAAAGGACACATCAAAAAAAGGGTTTAATAGCAAGTAGAGGATCTTTTATAGCCTTCATAATATTGCTTTTGTGATGCATGATTCATGAGCTGGAAGGCACCTGAGGGAGGCTCCAAGCCTAGATCCAAGCACTGTTGGTCTCCTGCCTTCTCCCAAGGGGCCACAGTGAGCACAGATGGACCCTGTGGAGTCAGTCCAAGATTTTCTTGTGATGATTAAATGCATCAGTTAAAAATATAAACCAGACAGTTTTCATGTGAGGATGAACAACCACAAAGAAAACCTAATAAATGTCACTCTAGTCATTTGTCATATCAAGTAATTTCGAGTGTTCAGGAAACTTCAAAGTGAGGACAGCAGCCATCTCACAGCCTGAGGCAGCATCCAGATCACAAAAAAAAAGCTGAAATAGCCTGGAGCATTGAAACTGATCTTCAGAGAGACCCTCCAAACCCCAAACCTCACCGTGATATTTCACTCAAGGGTTATTCTGCAACACCACAACTTAGCCTGCCTAAAACACGTGCAAACGAGAGACAAACTGAGGCTGCTCAAAGCTTCTGTCTGTCTCATGAAAGTGGTTTTGCTGAGGTTTTCCCCTCACCTTTAGAACATTTTCCACTTCAGACTAATTGCTTTCTCCGAGTCTTGGGCAGGCTCTCCATCCTTCCCCCCAAACACAAGAGAGGGGCTGTGCAGAGGCAGTGTCCTCTGAGGAACTGGCCAGTCCAGCAGGGAAAGCAGAGGCCACCAGCTCTGTACAGACCTCCTGAGGTGACTGTCACCCGCCCTGGGGTCCCCTGCAGGGACCTGCTCAGCACCATAGTGGCAAATGAGAGAACAACCCCTTTATGGAGCCAGGGGGACGGAGAGACTTTGGCTGCCACACCCCAAGAGGATTCCCAAGGACTTCCTGAGAAGCTGTCTTCACAAAGAGGGGCAGAAACTGAAAAGGAACCTGCCTGTCTGTTACTTACTGAACAGCACAAAGGGAAGAGCTGGCTTGGCTAGGTTCCAAATTAGCGTGCTCGCTAATGATGCAGATAAACACAAACCTCACACACCCCGTTGTGGCTGCTCTCCTGGCTCTGCCAAAATACAGAGAACAGCCAAAGGCTCTGTTACCAAAGGGGCAGCAGCTCCTCTTGCTCTGCAGCTCGCCGTGGGTGCAGGGGGAAGGCAGGCCCAGAGGAAGATGAACAGAGGATGCTGGGTGAGCTGAGCCTGCTCTCCTGGGCAGTCCAAAAAACCCTGCAGTCCAAAACACCTGCAGTCCAAACCTGCTCCCTGAATAAAATCCACATGAGGCACAGAAACCCCCTCTGACCCCTCTTCTGGCTCAAGGCAAGATTTTGGGCATCTCCCCAGAGGTGTGGCCAAGCTGCTGTGTCTGTGCCTGCCCGGCACTCTTAAAAGTTGTGCCCTTTGCCACTGCATCTCACATTGTGGCTTTCTTCAGCTGCTTTTGTAAACTCCCTTTGTAAACAGCTAAAATTATTTCTCCTGTAAAAGCGTGTGGGAAACAGAAGAAAACAAAACCAAAACCCACCTATTTTTTGAAGTTATATAACATTAAGCTATGGAGAGCATTAGGTGAAGGCTCCTGCGCTGCTTCTGAACCCATAATTAAATGATTTTCTGTTGGCAAGAAAGCTGTTTGCGTTGGAAAACCACTCCTAGGAACTGATTGCCACAAAATGGCACTGTATAATGTGCTTTCACAGCTCTGTAACCTCAGCACTAGCTCGAAAACTCCAGAGAGATCAAACTCACCCCTCGCGCCTGGATATGTCAGTGTTCACGCAAGCCGTCTTCTATCTCTTAAACATCAGGCCAACACAGAGACTAAAGCAAGTGTTAGCACTGAAGCACACCTGAAAAGACTAAGAACAGTCATATTTCTACAGTGCCTTTCATCTGAGGAAGTCAGAATGACTGAAAGCCAGAGATCTGATGCCCCGCTGCACAGACTCCAGCTACTGCTGGAAACGTGAGACACAAACAGGTGAACCAGGTGGGGCAGCAGCCAAGCAGCTGGTGTAGCTCAGGCCCTGCAAGGTGATTTTGTGTTCCTGGAGTGGCAGGATTTATTGCCTTTGGCCCCGTCAAAATTTTGCTTTCATTTATTTCATTTTAAGATATATATAAAAAAAGAAATGCTGGCAGTACTCACTGCAGCGTACGGCATGACAGAGGGCTCACCTGAGCCAAATTCATGCTGGACCTGGGGGGGTTTAATTTGCTCTTTTTTCAGTCACTGTCATTTCTGCCTCACCAAGAGGTCTTAGGAATGGCACAGCTGTCTCCAGCATCCACTGCTCTAAGGTGAGGACTCAGGAATGAGCTCAGTAACCAAGCCAGACCTGGTGTCCATCTGCAAAGGGGCGCCAGGATGACATCCACATCGCCCCTATTATATCACCTGACACACTTCATTGCAAGAAAACCTCACCCAGCATCTGGCAGCCTTTCCACAGCGTGCCCAGTGTCCTTTGTGCACGCTGCCTGTACTGGAGGTCACAGTGCTCACTCATTTAATCATGAGAGGCAGTGCTGTGGGGAGGCAGAGAGGCTTGCAGACCTCATGACCAGTCTCAAAGCTTGCCCGTGAGATGCGGGTGTTTCGAAACAAACACATCCTGCTATTTATCTCCTCCTCACTCCAGCTTGGTGCTTCTGCAAGTCTTCCATTAGGCAGGTTTTCAAGCCCCAGATCTGGACATCTGTGCAGTGGCCATTGGGGCAAGGAGTAGAGAAATCCTGTCCCCCTGTAGTGTGCTCCATGGCACCCAGCTTGTGCCCAGAGGTGCTGCCCAGGGCAGGCAGCTGCTGGCGAGCCATTACCTGTGTGGGAGGTTTGAAAAATCCACTTTCTGAAGCACAACAGCTTCAAGGATGGCTGGATTTCCATGCTAAAAGAATTAGGNTTCATCCATTTTTTTTTTTTTTTTTTTTTTTTTTTTTCCGTTCATGTTAAGGCTGTAGTCTACTCATTCCATTTTCACATTTCTGAGCCCTGGAAAATCACACTTGTGAGTGGGAGGTGTTGTTTCACAGTTAATCCTCATCCCAACCAGGATGGGATTTACCCAGCTCAGCACAGGTGTGAAGTCCAGTTCTGGAAGCTGCAAACACCACCGATGGCCACGATCACCACATCAAGGTCACAATCCAAACCCACCATTTTCCCTTTTCAAAAACGTGACTTCAAGTAAGCCCACAAGACATTCCCATTAAAGCCTAACAGAGAGGACAGAGAAACTCTACAGGTTGCCTGGCCCTGTGAGCTATATATTAAAATTGTATACATATTTTATCTTTTGTGTCAACGTAGTGAAATAAAACTCAACTTTCATTTTGGCACAGCAGTGACAGCTCTCAGTGTCCCTCTCTAGTTTCCCAGGGGTGCTCTCAGCAGCTCTGTTTCAGGGCTGCATTTTGCCACACTCTAAAGAGGTAGCACTGGCTGAGGGAAACAACAGCTCCCACCTCAAGAAATGCCCCACCCTGCAGTGTCAAATACAGAAATGATTGAGGGTTCTTCAGCACCCCTAAAGAGCTTCTGGCATCTCTAGCAACTTGATATTTTAACTTCTGGCTTGCCCTCAACAAAAACCAGCTTGCCTCCCCCAAGGACAGCAGGGTGCTGGGCCATCTGGGCTCTCTGGATACTTGGATATCTGTATCCTGCAGATGAAACCATACAGATGCTTATTAAGCATCTCTGCCACCCCAATCAACTCATTACTGAAAAGGATGCAGCCAGTAATTATGGCAGATGCTATCTGAGCTCTAGAAAGGAGACCACACATGACTGCCCTTGTAGGTTAATGAGAGTTCAAATGACCATTAGTATCTGTATTAATCTACTAATTGCCTGGTGTTATTGGGAAAAAAATGAAGATTGTGGTGTTTTTCTGATGCCTTTGATCTGTTTATTTGCTAAGTTGCTATGGTTCGTTTCCCCTTCACTCCAGTTGACACTGGCTGGGTAATTTTTCTCAGTATTTCATAGAATCATACCAAAAAAACCCCCAAAAATCAAATATGCCATTTATTTTGAGAGATCCTAATACCTCCCCTTTGAACCTTTTACAGACAGTGCCTTTTCTCTGCTACTACACCAAGTCTTATCCAAAGGCAAGCAATTCCAACCCAGTGAGAGCAAGACTTGCTCTGAGTCCCTACAGCATCTAAAAAACTTGCCAAAACACTGCAAAGTCATCAAAATAACTGCACCAAATTCTTGCAAATCTTTGTCCTTCTTTTCCCCCTGCACTAAATTGTCTTAGGTGTGTCCAGCCCACAAAAAGCTCCAGTAAAATCAGAATCTCTGTATGTTTTCAGCTCTCATAGACTGAGATCGCACTACGAAGCCAGGTCCTGTGACATAATTGCCTTGAAACCATAGATCACTTGGCAGCATAAAATAACGAAATCAGAACTGTGGTGTGATTCTTTTAGGGTTTTTTTGTTGCTTCTTTTTCAGTGTAACAACAAGCCCTTAGTGTAATAAAGACAGTAAAATTGTTAGGAAAAGTATCGCCTTTAAAACCTGATTCTCTTCAGGCTTTAGTAGTAAAAACACAAAGATATCCTGAGAATTAAATCTCTCTCTTCAAAGTAGACAGCATGATTTGTTTTGAGTCACAAGCTTCTCTAAATTACTCTACACCACATTTGCCGAATTTACACAGCAAAACCTCCTGTTCTTTCTTCTCTTTTGACTTCCAGCACTAGGAATTCAGCTTGGGGAATTCATCTGGATCATCTCTGATTTATATATTTCTGTCAAACACTATTTATAAAGCTCTGTCAGCTGAAGTCACCACTTCTGGTGGATTTTTTTGGTGTTTTCTGGTAACACAGAGAGAGAAGAAGGGACCAAAGCCGACTCTGCAGCCAGAGCCTCCCCAGCAAGGATGCTGTAAGAACAAGCACAAGCTCCCTTTCCATGCTCATTGCTGGAATGCAAATTCCTGCTCTCTCTTTGCACCATTATTCATTTGGAGCCCAGCCTAATGCTTCGAGTGTCATCACTGGCAGATTTCAGTCCAGCTCAGCAGGAATTGCCTCTCTGCTGGCTCAATACTGCAGACAGGAGAAAAAGAGAAGCAAAAACATTCTGCCTTCAGATAAAAATATTCCTCCGCCTCCTAACTGCACCGAGTAGCAGGTCCACTGTGTAGAGATGTGCTCATGGTGATTTTTAGGGCAGAATTCACTCCCACCATGTTCAGCCTCAGTGCAGCAAACCAACCAGTGAGAGCTGTCCCCTATTTAAAGCAGATTTAACACAGAATTTTTCAATGAAGAACATACATGGTGCACTGTCTCCCAGCTTGCCTCCAGCCTTCTGTCCCTGAAACACCCTTGGCCATACAAGCCATGGCTTGATTTTTCTCTCACCCACGTTTAGGCTGCTGTCTCTTACTTTCTGCTGCATTCTTCCTATTCTTCCTTGGAAAAATCCAGAAGTATCCCCAGATAAATCTTTCATCCTGTTTGTGCCCAGTTCACCCACTGATGGAAACTTTTTTCAATGCCAACACCAAATGTCTTTAAAAATTAATTAGAGCTCAGTGTGGCTGATTCCATGACCAAACTCTGCCAATGTCAGGGTTACATCCACACCAGGGGCTCACCATCATTAGTTTGGTCTACCAGACCATGCTTTTTCAGTTGTCTCTAAAAAAGGAGCCCAAAGGTCCGAGATACATTATCAAGAGGCAGTTTTAAAGTTTTAAAATAGTTCTAGACTATTGTGAGTTGCAAAGTATTTCTAAAATAGTTGATTTTTTTTTTTTTAAGAGTGGGTGTCTGCAGGGTTGGGCTTTTTGCTTTTTCCCACTGTAACTAGAATTCAGAAACCAAAAGTCTAACCCAAAGATCTACAAACACCATCTACCAAGATCAGAAGTGTCACTTAGCTTTTTTAACCATCTGCACATGAAGTCACAGCTAAATTTTAGGCATTGTCATGAAATGCACAGGTCCTTTTGGGCAGACTCTCAGCAGCTGTGGGGCTGCACTGGGAGTTTCAGTGGCTGTACCCTTGCCTGGGGAGCAGCGTGGGGAGCCTGGTACCCAGGCAGGGATGCAGGGATGCAGCCAGGCCAGGGCTGTGCCCAGCAGTAAGGGAAGAACCAGCAAAGCAGGAGCTTGGTGAAAATGCCCCCCAAGTCCTCCTCGTGTTGCTCCTCCACAGCAATCTGACTTTGGGGTCAGCTCATCTCAGGCACCCCCTGCCAAGGGCCACTTGAGGAAGAGGTTTGTAGGTGAGGAGGATGTTGCAGAGCCCCTTGGGCCATGACAGTGGCACCCACGGCCCTTTGAAACCTGCCTGACAGTTTAAACCTAGCAGCAGCCTGTTAAGAATCATCAGGTGCTGGTGTTCTTTCCAAATTTTTAAAGATTTTAACTCCACTCTGTCATGTGGTTGCATATTTCCCTAACACATTGCACTGACGAGACCTGGCACTCAGCTTCAAACTAATCCCTTTGCAAAGGGCAGAAAGTCAGACAAGTGCATATATTGGAAAGCAAAATAAATAAACCACCTTCTGTTCCCCATCACCACGGGCAGCTGAGGACCAATACACATTGGTAGTGATCCAGAGCACTTTCAGTATCTCAGCAAGTCCAAATTTTGGGCTAGTTCTGCTCTTCATCAAAATCTTTCATTTTTCAAGTACCATCTAAAGTACAAAACACGCATCACAGTCCCTCTCCAGGTCCTGAAATAATAGCAATTCTGGGCAACATGTTTTTCTCCCTGACCACGGCCTCAGCTGAAACTCAAACCCTCTTCCGTTCCTGAACTTTGCACCTAAATTTTGGCTCCTCAATGTTACCTTTCAGTTCTCAGAATCACTTTGCTTAAACCGAACAAGGTTCCTTACAAAGCTTTCCACTTTGCTTGTCCTCTTATCTCCACCTGAAGTAGGAAGTTATCCCCAGGCAGGGAAAGGAGAGCCACCCCTCTAGCACCCACAGGGGTCACCAAAGCCATCCCTCCCTCCTGCCCTGCAGCATCCTCTGTCCTCCTCCACACTGTGTTTTTGCCCTCCCTGGCAGTCACCTGTCCCCAGAGCTCCTTTCCCAGGTTTGGTGCTTGCCAGCAAGCCACAGCTGGGACTTTTCTGAGAATCTGCTCCAGACCTCCCTCAGCAGTGAGAAAAGGCTGCTTTTTCCTGTAAAAGCTTTTGAAAGGGATTGAGTCACCACAAAGCTGAGGGACCCGAGGATCCCAAGAACTCCTGGAGCCAGAGCATGTGGTGTTAAAGAGCTGGGGGTAATGAAATGACTGACGTGCAGCATGAAAAGAACACGAACATGAAAGCCCTGCCTGGGTTTCCTTCTGGCTGGGAGGTTCACTGCTCAGCACCCAGACCCTTCTCAGCCACCTGCCCAAGCTTGCCTTCAGCAGCACGGTGTCTCGTGAACCTTAGAGAAGACAGAATGGGAAGCAAAACACCTTTAAATGCTGAGAGTGCCTTAAAACACAGCCCTTCACCACAGGCAGAGAGACTGCTGAAGGGGAGATCACCCATCTCCGAGCATGGCTCACAGGAGGAATGCCCAGGGTGGCTCCCACAGAGCCAGAGCCCCTTTTCAGTTGGGCAGCAGGCAGCCCCTGCATCCCCTGCATCCCCTGCCAGCTGGCGTGAGGCTAAAGGCAAGCTGGGCTTCCTCAGAGGCTGTGCACCACTGCATGGCTTGATGTGGCTGTGAAAACTCAGCTGAATGCAAACCAAACCCCAGCACTCAAAATTGCTTTGTGGTTCCAGTATGTAAAAAAAAAAAAAATAAAATAATTGTGTTGGTGTAACCAGCATCAAGTTAACAAATATAACAGCACCACGTACCATTTTTTCCCCCTTGGCTTGTTGCTGGTTAAGACCTGGGTGAAAATCTCTGTCCTGCTGAGTAGCAGCTGGCTGCCCCTACCAAGGGTCCCTTGGACATTGGTGTGGGAGGTATTGAGTGGAAGAGTAATAAGCCGTAATTATACAGTGGGGGAGAATTGCAATTAAATTAACATGTGTGAGTTTCCCTCCAAACATATATTTTCTCCTCAATCCAGAATCATAAATGTTTTCTCCTCAATCCTACACAGAAAGGGTCAATATTTCTTAGTTTGATAAAGCAGGTCAGGTTAAAAGAAGAAGGAAACAAGCACAACAAATACTTGTTCTTTTTAACTACTCAAGAGGAAGAAATTTTGAACCACCAGTTGCAGTTTCAGGCAGAGATTTGGCTGAAATGTGGCAGGCTATGTGGGTATCATTAAACTGCAGTTCTAGAAGCTCTAGGACTCATCTTCATCTCAAATATGATCTGACTTTTCATGAGTTTATGTGATCAGAAAGAATGGAAGAAACAGTATTCTGGATGCTGGAACGATTTACTCCAAAGAACCAGGTGTCAACACTGAAAAACATGAACCAAGCATCATCTCTGCAAAAACCAGATTATGGTAAGAATATTAAAAAAAGATCTTGTAGTTAAAGAAAAAGATATTCTAACACTTTCCCCTCTCCCCACTTAATTCAGATCACAAGCCAGACTGCAAAATCAGCATCAGTGTTATAGCTGTATTTAGTATTGCTTCAGTGCTTGTGGTTATTTACAAAAAAATGCTCAAGACCAGAGAAATTTTTATGCTAAAATATTTAACTATTTGACTTTTGAACCGCTTACCAGGAAAACAACAGGAAAAGGATGTGGCCTGATAAATGCTTGTAACATCTTCATCAGTGTCATAGATTTATTCATATGAATTTGATTTCACTGAAAATTTATAAGCGTGAGAAGCCTGACGTGCAGGCGTGTCACAGTGCCAAACCAGCAGCTACCAGGCTCCACTTGCAGGAAGGAAGGCAGATATTTTTTTAATTCACAGTGGATGTCACCCACTAAAAACCCTTTAAACTTTTCACCAAATGGGCATTTTTAAAAGGCACGGAAGGCTCAGTGTCTGCACATCAGCCCCCTGAGGGAAGTGAGCCAGGGGAAGAGGAGGGGAGAGGTGGCACAAGGAAGAGGGCAGGAACAGCAGGGAGAGGGCAGGAACAGCAGGGAGAGGGCAGCTCTCTCCTTTTTTGGTTGAAACCTAGGCTGTGGAGCCACTGGGCCCCTTATTCTAGGGACTACATCTCTAATTTTGCACACCTAGATTGCATCCTGTAGCTACAGAGGCTGGCACGACTCTCTCCCTGCCCTACTTCAGTCAGCCTCACCCCAGGTGAAATGTTATTGAAATTAAACAGAAAAACTGAAATATTCAAATTAATTAGGTGATCACATGCACATGAAACATGACAGGAAATACAGCGTTGTCATTTAATACTTCTTTTGCTTGTTACTACATACTATCAATGCACTTTCAACACTTACCACCCAAGAGTGGGTAATTCTGATTAGGAAAGGGCAGACAGACAAGCTTTTTTGAAGGATTTTGGACTTCTAGAAGGGTGTGAACATCCAGCCATGACTGATGCAATGTCATCCCTCCTGGGCTGCAGACAGAGCTGGGCCCCAGGAAGAACAGGTGTAAAATAACGTGTTGGCCTTGGGTATCTGGGTCTGGGAAAGTGCATTCCATTGCAGGTGTCTTGTGTAACCTTGGGAAAATCCTTCTTATTATCTCTGCTTCGATTCCCCACATGTGAAATAGAAAAAACAAACCCAGGCCCTACCTATGCCAGCAGGACAAGAGTAGAACAGGTACACTGAGGGAAAAAACCCCAGCCTTGGCTGTGCCCAGCAGGCAAAGCCTGTCATGGTGCATTGAGATGTCCTGTGCAGAAGCCTAAATCACCCTAAATCACTCTAAATCACCCTAAATCATCCTAAACCACCCTAAATCACCCTAAAAATGGTGTGTCCAGACACAAACACCACACCTGTCAGCACAGCGCTCAGCAGGGATGGTGTTTGATAAATGGGTTGTAACATTAGCAAAACACCAAACTGATGTGTCCAATTATGCACACAACAGGAGGAAAGAGATTTGCCTGAGCAGCCAAATCCTCTGTGTGCCCTACCTCTGGTGATAAAAAGTTAAATTTTACTAGTAGATTATGATATCATAAATACATGCAGGCCTGGTAACTTTTAAGTAGACTGTGAGTTGATGTTTGGCACAACAATGGTACACACAGTTTACATAATGAAGGAATAGAGCAGAACACAGAGAAAGCAAAATGAATTCTAGTAAAAAATAATTTTTTAAAAGTTTCCCTTTTTTCCCCCCATGTCTTTTGAAAACATACAATTTTGTAAGAATATTTCCTTTGAGGATTATCTTATCGATAGAAATTCAGGAAAACGTAGATTTGTCAGATCCTCACTGCTATCACTGCATTTCTAGCTAATTAATCTCTTAATGCTAATTATCTAAATTTGGAGGTTTGCTGTCTTTCAATTTCTGCTACCATAGGAACACTGGAAATCATGATTCAGCTGCCAACCTGAGTTTTTCTCTTAACACAGTTTTAAACTCTTCCCCTAAACATCCACTGCTGGCTCCAGTCAAAGACAGGACGCCACTTGAGACATCCTTTTTCTCTTGCCTAAAATGACTCTTAGGCTCTTCCTCCATTCATGATTTCTTTGTCATGAAATGACATTTAAGGACCTTCCCTCCCTGCCACGGGGCTGCTGTAAATATTTCTGGCAGTTTCTCACAGACATGCAGTGCCAGAAACAAGGCAAGGAAAAGTGACTTTTCCCCCTAAGAAGGAATGGAACCATGAAATGTGGGGGCTGATCACAACTCTTGTGGTCACCACAGGGTGCACCAGAAGGATGCCAGATGAACAGCCCAGTTGGCTGAAAATGAGTGCAAAGTGCCTTTTGGAAAGGAGGCCCAGCAGTGCAGTTATTTTCCTTGAGCTGTATGTGCAATTCACAACCGTGAAAAATAAAATGAGATCTCGATCATCTTCAGTAACTGATTTTGTAAAATCTTTTTTTCCACCTTGCAGAATTCCAGCCAAAGTGCCTGTCTGATCTCGCCAGGTGGGTCACATGGTTTGGAAGTTCGTATGATCTCTCAGGAAATACTTGATTTGAGAAAATGCTGTCTCGAGTCTTTCAAAGGCAATGATAATTTGAAGACCAGTGTAGCTAATGGTTTAAGTAGGAAAAAAACATACCTTAGAAGTGTCAAAATGACTCAGAAGAGACACATAGGCTGTGATGTGTTGTGCAGGGCCCTCAGCTGGGGTGCGTGAATGCCTGCTCTGTGGAGCCAGAGAACAACTGAAAGTGCAAAATCTGCAACACAAGAGACAGATCTTTTTATTTGGTTTTAAATTTCACCAGTCTCAGGGCACTGGGATGGAAAATATCTCCCCTGCTGATCTGGACTCACAAGTCCCACAGGAGCATCCCCAGCTGGTTTCTCTGTGGAAACAGAGGTCTCTCAAAAAATACCAGATGGGTTCAACACTAAACATGTCAAGGCTCAAAGAGCCAGACCAGCTCAGCTGCTCTCCCAACCAGCAGATTTAGCTCCTCCAGCACTGAGGAGTGCCCGGGGCACTCTTGCACGGCCAAGGTTGGCTGGTGCCTCTCTCGGGCTTTCCAGAGGACACAAACATCACTGCCTGCGGTCAGAGCACTGTGGCGGCACAGCAGCTTCCTGGCCCCGGCCCCTCGGGCCCTCCAGCCACACACCGCCGGTCCTTGCGGCCGCTTCCTCCGCACGAAATGTTCATTTCGGCTGCTCCTGTGCTTTGGTCCTCTCCGCCCACAGCCATCAGAGCTTTTGGCTCTCCCTTGCTCATCATCCCAGGGTGACGATGCCGGGGCAAACAGAGCCAGCGAGGATGAGGAGCTGAGTGCTGGGCTGGTGGGGACAGCTTGGGATAAACTGAGCTCCATGACAAGCTGTTCCACACCACAGACCGACAGACACATCGCGAGGCTGAAGCCGAGTTTCTCATTTCTCCCGTAGCCACGAGATGGAGCAACTCAGTTACAAACAGTTCTGCAGAGCCACCAGATGAAGGTGGTGGACCATTCCTGGCTCACCCAGAGGCTGCAGGCAGTTCTGGATTACAGCAGTGGATGCTCTCTCTTCTCAAATAGGGCAAATCCTTTTCTCACTGGTTAGGCTCTGATTTAAATAAAAAAAAACCCCAAACCCTCACCATGTCTTCACTGCACAGCCCTGTGTGGTGCAGTGGTTACTGACATGTCCTAAACTGAAAGGCTGACAGCAGCATCAGCTCCATGCTGACACTCTTCCCAAGAGCCAGGAGTGACAGCAGGACCATGGGGATGGCACAGCCCAGCATTGCAAGGGGAAGGTTGGCCTTAAGGGCAAGCACAGGGAATCAGCAGAACTTCACTGGTTGCTACTGAGGGATTGTGTGTGTGGCCTGAAAGTGAGGTCTGTGTGTCCTGAAGGTCAGGTCTGTGTATCCTGAAGGTCAGGTCTGTGTGTCCTGAAGGTGAGATCTGTGTGTCCTGAAGGTCAGGTCTGTGTATCCTGAAGGTCAGGTCTGTGTGTCCTGAAGGTGAGATCTGTGTGTCCTGAAGGTCAGGTCTGTGTGTCCTGAAGGTGAGATCTGTGTCCTGAAGGTCAGGTGTGTGTGTCCTGAAGGTCAGGTCTGTGTATCCTGAAGGTCAGGTCTGTGTGTCCTGAAGGCGAGGTCCGTGTGTCCCGAAGGTGAGCACTGTGTGGCAGCAGCGACATGGGCAAAGTCCTCAATACCAGTAAAAAAAGGCACATGAAGCAGCTCCTTCATGAGGAAAAAGGCACAAGATGATGCATTCAGATCTGAAATCACGTGGAACAGGAGGTGCTTCTCACACTGGTGGCGTTGGTGACACACATAGAAGTGTCAAGGACAGAGGAGGATGTGCAGAGGTGGCTCTCTCCTCCCAGGTCTCCAAGAAAAGGGACCCACACTTGGACTTGGGGACTTTGTGAAGAGACATCCCATCAGTACAGAACAGAGCCTTGGTTGCCCACTGCTCTCTGCCCCCTGCATGCCCAGTAAGCTGTGGACGAACAGGGTGAGAGCCCCTCCTGGGCTATCCCAGCCGTTCCATTCTGCTGCTCACTCGGATTCATTTTTCCCTCTCTCCATCAGCCCTCAGCATCACACTTCTTCATCCATTCCATTTTGAAGGGAGAGGAGCCTTCATGCCTTGCCCCAGGTATATTTGTACTCCCTGTGCATGCCTTCCTGGCTGTTCCTCCTCATCCTCTTCCCTGAAAAACTCACAAGGATTCTGCTGAAAAAAACCAAAAGCAGATCACTCACTGGTGGTGGCTAGACTAAGCCTGGCACTGCTGCTTCCTCATCCTGCCTTTTCCAAAGCATCCTTCTCCAGATGGGCAGTCTCAGGGGGCTCTGTGCCTTGCCCAGGGACACCTGGTTCAGGGCAGCCCTGCAGCAAGGCGAGCCGTGCTCAGGTGGCTCGGAACACGAGGGTCAAAGAGAAAATCACACAGGAGGAAAAGCACAGAGCGTAGGAGGGGAAAACCTGGAGTGGGGAGAGCAAGCATTGGTGGCAGTTTCAGAGCTGGCACCTGCAAACCCCAAAGTGGGGCAGGAGCAGGGCTGACATCAGTGCTGGTGTGCCATCATCCAGGCTGGCCCAGCCCCAAAACTCTCCACGAGCTGGTGGTGCCTGTGCCACGTGTGTGGTTTTTGTTTTCACATCCAGAATGCAGCCATGGTCACGACACAGAAGTGAAACTCATTTGAGTGTTATTCACTCAAATTTATATGTTTGGGTTTTTTTCCTTTGGTGGTGTTTCTTTTTTTTTTTTAATTATTATTTTTT
>VZRX01008013.1:96589-119314 GCA_013398075.1 Notiomystis cincta | reverse complement strand
CACTCAAATTTATATGTTTGGGTTTTTTTCCTTTGGTGGTGTTTCTTTTTTTTTTTTTAATTATTATTTTTTTTTTTTTCCTTAAATAGAGTAATTTCAACTGAAATACCATGGGGAAACCCCAAGGGACTATTTCTTCTCTCATCCCCAATCTCTTTCACAGATGCACTGTTCTAATTTGGCCAATATAATCCTCAGTTTTGAAATTTAAGGAGGATGCAGAAGACCAAACAAAACCACATCTGTGGCCTTTCTTTCCCTTTTTGGAAAGAACGCTGCAAACATGTATACAATGGCCAAAAGACCCCCACCTTTTTTCCCCTTCCTACCTGAAAAAAATCATCCTTTCACACTCTCCACAGGCATATTCCCTGCTGCTTAGGAATATAAACAGATCTAAGAGTAACCCTTGACTCTCTGGAAACACCAGGTTGAAGTGAACGTACCAGGGCCATACCACTGAAAATCAGCAATCTCTTCTTCCTTTTTGATCTCATGAAAAGTAAGGGAAATGATGACGGGATTTAGCTCGAAGCACACTTTGACAACTGACACTCAACCCGTGGATGCTGTGTGCCATTGATAAAATCCTGTATTGGAGGGGGAGAAAAGAAAAGAAAAGAAAAGAAAAGAAAAGAAAAGAAAAGAAAAGAAAAGAAAAGAAAAGAAAAGAAAAGAAAAGAAAAGAAAAGAAAAGAAAAGAAAAGAAAAGAAAAGAAAAGAAAAGGAAACACATAATCCCCCCAAAAAACCCCAACCCGAACCAAACCAATTGAAAAAATAAAAACACACACACATAAAAAAAACAGACAAAATCCCCAAACCAACCAACCAACCAAAAAAGTCCCCCCTCCCCAAAAAAAACCCCAAACCCAAAAAACAAACAGAAAAACACTAGAGAAAGGTCTGTAGAGCCAGAATTTCCTTCTGTGTTAGCAGAACCTCGTTTTAATGGGTGACTCATGGAGATGTGAGTCCCACAGAGCCCCGTACTGACATCCTTAAATGAGCTGGGGGACATCCCGTGTTCACAGTGCCTGCAGGCAGGCAGGGCGTGGGGAGGCCCATGCTGCAATGGAAACCTGGGGTGAAACAAAAAAGCAGCAGCACTTGGTGCTTTCTGACATTCTGAGCAGCAGCTGCTTTGCGGGCAGCAAAAGAAAAAAGTTGCAAAAGAAAACTTCAGAGTTCTACAAGATGAGAAGGAGGAAGTCAACAACCTGAGCGAGAGGCAGCCCAAAGGTAAGATGACAAGAGATATTTCACTGTAGCAAAACCTTGCCCTAAAGATTTCCTCTTGTCGCAAGATACGAAAACTAAATGTATTTTACTTAACTTGCATTGCTTACAGCATAGCTAACTTTTTTAGTGACTGAACAAAGCTGCCCTTTGAATTTATGCTTTAAATAATATGTTTCCTGTTTATATTTTAATAAATCTGCACAGCAGACACTAACCTGAAATAAATCACAACTAGAATTTTCTTAGTTAAAGATCGTGGCGAGAAGCTGAATTGCGTATCTCTAGACCCAGAATTTCCTAGACACGCTATCAAACAAATTAAAAACCAGACTGGAGAAAAGGAAAGTAACAATGAAATCTCCTACAGAGGCATTGAAGTAAAGAACTTTGTCAGTTTTTTATTACTTTGCAGAACTTCCTTAATTAACTCTCCTCCCTTTGGCTCTCAGTAATGGGCTGCGTCCCAGCATGAGACTCCAGCGGTGAAGGTGACTCCGGAGGAGAGCAGCGCGCTGCTGTCCAAGCCCAGGTCGCCTGATGCCACCCGTGAAAACCCCGTGTCCGTCAGGGACCCCCTGAATTTGGAGCTTCGGGGACCCAGCGCAGCTCTCACCAAACTCCCCACGCGGGTCAAACCCCAGACAACGAACAACCTGCCGGGCGTGCTTCTCCTCCCCAGCCTCTCCGAGCCCCAAAGGCTTCAGGAGCCCAGGTTTTCCTGTCCTGTTGCCGCTCGGGTGAGGAAATGTCCCCCTGGTTCGCTCGCAGGGGCAGCAGGGCCGGCAGGGCAATGCCCCACCGAGCCCTGTCCCCCCGCACCTCCCGGGCCGTGCTGCTCTGCAAGGAGGCTGTTCATGCTGCTTTTCTCACTCCTGTCTAAGCTAAGAATTTACAGAGTCAGTACAGTGTCCCTAAGGAGCAGAGCTAAATTTCCTTTTTGCTGGGCTTAATCTCACTCGGAGAGATCTTAATCTCTCAAACCACAGCGAGGGAGAGTTTACCTGTGAAATACTCGGGGGGGTCACTTGATTGCAGCACAGAAGTTTTGACTGCTCAGCTGACAAATCTAAAATGGAGCAACATCAAAATCAACAACTCGTGTAGTAAAGATATTGGTCTGAAGTAAAAACTAGAGAACAGCAGGAGAAAGTAATTTCTGACAGAAAGATCTCTGACAGACTTTATTTACTTTATTTACAGGTTACATTTGCTGTCACGGAACTGGCTGGAGGAAAGGGTCAGGTATTCCTGGTCATTTGCATTTTGAAGTGACTACAGCACTGCAGAAACCAATGAGCACCTTCCTAGTCCTTATCAGGAGAGTGTGAGGGCAGGATTAAGCCAGAACCTTTCCTCTAAAGAAGATAATTACTTCATGACCCCAGCTCAGAGAGTTCCTGCCTCGACACTTTTAGTCCCCTCTTTGCAGAGGAGAATCTAGCTGCATGTTTCCTGCAACCCCTGTCTCTTGCTCTGGTAAGTCTGGCTGATTTAGACCAAATCTCATCCTTCTCCTAAAGGCTTAACTTCTGCTAGAAATAGTCTGTTAGAAGCTTCCTGCCTGCAGCTTTTAGACAGCTTTTAGAGGGCCAGAGGAACTCACAGTCCTTTGCTCAGGGGTGGTGGGAGAAGGTGCAGGATGGCAGTGGCTGTGTGGGATCTTCACATTAATAAATGTGGGGGGACCCTTATGTTCTTGGCTCCCCAAGATCTCTTGTGGTAGCTCGATGCAGGAAATGGGATCCAAATAATTGTTCCCACCCTCACAATCCAAGAAAACCTAAAAGCAGAGGCTGCTGCCCTGGTTCTGCAAAGGGATTGAATCTCTCCAAAGGGATGGTGCAGTCACATACTCTGCCCAGCTGAAATTCCAGGACAGCACAGACTGGGGTAACAGATAACAGTGCAACAGATGACAGAAAGCCCTGACACCACCTTGAGGTACAACCATGCCCCAAAATCGTTGGCACTGAGCAGCCCCACGTTACCAGGAGCTGCAATTCAGCACACAGCAGTGCAAGAGGGGAAAAAAGCATTTCCAAGTCTGTGGACACATAGAGACCTCACTGGCCTTTGTTCTGTGTCTGTGATCTTCATCGTTCCTCATGGTGATCTTCTTCTCTTCCAGCACACCTGCAGATATGAATGACACCCATGGCAAGGGCAATATCAGTGCTGCCGTGGAGCTGTTCCAGCTCATCATGTACATCCCCACTTTTATCCTGGGATTGCTGTTTAACATAATGGCTCTGTCATTCCTGTTTTTTAAGGTTAAAAAGCTGTCAGAATCTACAGCCTACATGATAGCCCTTATATTCCTGGATACTTTGCTGTTGTTTACTCTTCCTTTTAAAATAATTTCCTACCACCTTCAGGACCACTGGAACCTGGGGTCTGTGTTTTGCTCCACCTTGGAGAGCCTTTACTTTGTGAACATGTATGGCAGCATCCTCATCTCCCTGTGCATCTGCGTGGACCGCTACATCGCTATCCAGTACCCTTTCGTGGCACTCACCCTCAGATCCGTCAGGAAAGCTGCCATGGTCTGTGCTCTCATCTGCCTGGGCACCTCCGTGGGGACAGTCTCAACATTCCAGCTCCATGGAAAAGGCCACAACATCTCGTCCTGCTTCCACAACTTCTCCAAGAGCACGTGGGAGAACACAGGCCTGTTCAGCACCTTGGAGATCATCTTCTTCGGCAGCATGGCAGCCATGATTTTCTGCACTGCCCAAAGTGTCAGGTGCCTGAGAAGGCACAGAAAGCCAGAGAACTCCCAAGGACACAGCAGCAGAGCAGAGAGGATAGTGGTGACAAACCTGGTCGCCTTTTTGGTATGTTTCACACCTTACCACGTGGCATACTTCCTGTACTTCTTGGTGAAGAATGGCATCATGCACATCAGTTTTCAACAAGAGCTACGAGGTGCTGTTCAGGTCACCCTTTGCTGGGCAAACCTGAACTGCTGTCTTGATGGGCTGTGTTATTACTTTGTTTTAAAGGAGTCCCTGGAAGACTCATTGCAAAATAGTGAAAAAAGAGCCACGCAAAAACCTTGATTTATCTACTGCCGTGTTCATTACTTGGGTTGATGTGTGGAGAGGCTGTTGTGGAAAGTACAGGCTTCTGAACTGTTTGCTTAAAATATTCACAGCTGAAAATATTTCCTAAAACACAGAACAAAGTCCATTGCCGCAAGACTGTTCCTAACTTTCTTAATTTCTCTCCATAATATTTCCTGTTATTATTTATGGGTAAAAAGAAATTTAGTTATTCATATAAACAGTAATGCAGATTCCTTTGGATGTGATTCTTTTTTACTTTGAGAAGAAAAAAATGTTCACTTATATGTGGGAGCATACTTCAGCTTCCCTGTTCACACTGTATCTGCAAACCTTCTTCAAAACTTTAGTCACTACAGACTTGGTCTGTTAAGAAACGAGGACTTGAAGTTCAGGGTAGAAAAGCTTCAGACTCAATTCTATTGCCTCCTCAGTCCTGGTCAGGTACACTTGCACTCACATACACGCACCTGTCGGGTTTAGACTCACACATGATGTTTGAAAAAGAAAATGATTGCAACTCTAAATGCAAAGGCAGTTTTAGGTTCACATGGGTAGAGCAAGATCTCCATGTCATTCCTGCACTGCAAGGTGCAGCACTTCTTTTAGTGACAGCTGTTGTGACTACCTCATCACACATCTAACTAAAGCTGCCACTGGCTCAAACCCCCATACAGCACACATTAATTGAGTTCCAGGCTTTCTCATCAGCTCCTCTCCTACTTGCAGGCTTCCCATATCTGTTCCTTCCTGCTGGGTTACAAACATAGTTTGATGAACAGAGCCAAACCAGAGCATGAAATAAAACCCCGGCATAGTGGCAAACATATGAACCTGAAGGAACAACTCCCACCTTATGGGGGGATAAGAGCAGCCCTGATCCCTAAAGCAGCAGCCAAAAACACAGGGGGGGAAAGCAACCTTTTGGACCTCAGAGGAGGCTGAGCACTACCATTCCCCAAACAAACAAGGCAGTAAAAAATAATCAAGCAGGGCGAGCCTAACATGCCAGTCAGTTACTTCTTATCAGTGCTCACAGGCACAGATAAACCCAAAGACAACGTGCATGCAGCCTGCAGAGGGGCAGCCCACTGCTCTGGGCCACCCCCATCACTGCAACACCGTCCCAGCCGCAGCTGCCACCTTCCCTCCGGAGGGAGGGACGAGGCTGACTTAGCAATCAAAGCCAAACACTTTTCGTATTCATGCTCAGCTAGATCCTTGCAGTACCTCTTCTAAGCAGGGATCCTAATCCCAGCCTTTGAATGTCTCTTTTCCATACATTTTTGACAAGGATAATGCACGAACTGTGTCTCGATTTCTCCCCTGAGCTGGCAGTGTGGTGGCTCCAGTCTGTCAAAGTGAATGTTTTTGAAGTTGCTACATCTACGCATGGGATTGCACCAAAGCAATCCGGTTCCAGTTGGGAACACTGACCCAACACAGACCTAAGTATGTGCTGCTGCTTACAGAGTCCTTTTGGTGCTCGGCTGATGAATTGTGCTTCTGAAAAGACACGGACTCTGTATTTACCCTATGTCCTAGTTATGAAAAAGTGCCTGAAAATAAAATTCACCAGGATATTCCAGCAGGAATTCCCTCCCCATATCAGTGGCCATTTCCATTGATTCCCTCAGTAACTTCAGAATATCTGACTAGCTCCCCTGCCAGCAGACAGGGAATCCTCATCAGGTCATTGCTCATAATTTACCTCTTTACTAACTGCACTTCAGCCGACACAAAGATTTTCCAATCATGATTTCAGGCTCCTTTTGGAATAAAAGTAAGTCATAGAAGAAAAAAACAGTGCTGAGGTAAAAGAGTTATTTTACATCTCAAAGCAGTAGGACATGCCAAGAGGGCCTCCACTTTAGCTGATAATGCCTGAACAGAGGGAACAGGGATTCTGTTAGTACCTCGGGAGGCAGAAAATGCCAAAGTGGATGAGAAAACTGATCTTGGTTGTTCTTCTGTAGCCTGAGGCAACTCCATTAGTTTCACTGACATGACTTTGGGCTTACACTGCAATAACTGAGACTGGAAGCTTACCTGTAGTTTTATGCTTCCTCTGTTGCTCAGCTTTTTTCCAAGTGTGCCTGTTCTTTGTTTTGTTCCCCTGCTGTCCTTGGTCCCATAGATCATAAAGTAACTTGCACTGTAATTAAATTTCGAGTGCTGGTAGACAGCAGGGGGATGAACATTGAATGTAGGAAATTTTGGCTGTGAGGCTACCTTCCTCAGCAATAACATACTGCTTAGAAGGGGCTGGGATGCTGACCAGATTAAGCATGTACAAAGCATGATTAACACTGTACAAAGGACAAGTTAAAAATGTTCGAGGTATTTCTTCTTCTCCTGAGCATCTCCTCTGTGTTTTCCAGTGATTCTGACCATTGATTTTTTTCTGGAAACAAGCAGGCTGAGGTGTGGAAAAATTGGTACCTGTCCATGGAGAACTGTCTGAGCTCCCTGCCCTCAGTGCCTCTGCCAGCTCTAAGAGAGCACTACTGATCCGGGCACAGCAATGACTTTCATTCTTCATTCCTGGGAGAAATGAGAATTTTGTAAAGGCAACACCTTGTACTCAAAAGTTCCCTGCTGGACCTTACTGCTTCTGGGCCTCTGAACATTCACTGTCCAGGCCAAATCTAGTGTTGTCTGATCCCTTCTTTGCTCAGGTGGGTGCCAGCAGCAGCTCGCTCATTGGCAGGCATTTATATCTAAATCATGGCACAGGGTATCACCAAGAGAATATTAAATACATAGAGTGCTGAGAAATAAAAAGATAAAAAATTCTGAAATTCATATGAAGAAAACGAAAGCAAACCCAAGGATTTGTTTGGAAACAATTCACCCCCAAGAACTGAGGACTTGTTCCTAACACACACAGTTCTTAGCTTAAAATCATTAGTTTAGTCTAAAAAAAAAATGCAGTGGGGGCTAGAGAGCTGCTGTGGAACACAGTTTCTACTTGCACTTGGCTTTGCATTTGGATCGTGAAAGGCAAAAATTGGAACCAGCACTGAAAGCACAGTGGGTCACAGGAGCTGATGAAGCTGCTTTGCTGGGGAACTTCACCCTTTGGGCCAACCAAGGCATTTCATTTGAAAGGCCTTTCAAAAACGCACCCTGAGGCTGCCAGATTTCTTGGCAAGTGGCTTGTGTCACACACATTCAAGTCTGTATCCTGTTCACATAAGCAATTTTCCCACTCACTTATTTGCAGGTTTCACTGAGACTGGGCATGTGCTTCAGCAGCAAATGCTCAATTCCCTGCAGCCTCACTCACCTGGGAGAGCAGTGAAGCCCAGACTTAGATTAACTCTGCACATCTGCCCTTTGCTTTCCAAATTTCTTGTCTTCTAGGACAACTGTTATCTTATGTGTCAGGCTCAGGAAGTATCTGTTTGGCTTAGGAAGGAATAAAAGGTTTAAAAGGAAACATCACGGATGATATTTACAAATAACCATGGAAATTCCAGCCAAATTTGCAACTTTGGCCAGTGCAAAGCCACAATTCAGTCAGGTGCTCCAGCTTGCCTTCCTCATCCCTGTCCTCATCCTTCCTTCCCTTTCACAAGCCTCTGCCTTCAGCTTTTTGGAGGCACTAAAGCCTTTAGCAAAATTGAGGTTTCTCCCTCCACTGGGTTTCCTGAGAAAAGTCTACCACAGCAACAAACTAATGAATCGGTGTCTTTAGCGACTGGGAAATGCAAAGGACACCTACAACATCCTTCATTTTGTTTATTCTTATTATTCTGATTTTATACGCTGTAAGAATGGCATTTACCACGTTTTCTAATGTTGGGACAGTGTTAAAATGGAATATCTATGAGGAATCAGAAATGTTGCCCAGGAAGAAGAGCTGAATCAGTGCTATTTGCAGACACTGAATGATGTAAAACCCCACATCTGCTGTATGCTACAGATTCCTATTAATCCTCCTCTCTATCCCAAGACAAAAAGGGCATTAAGCTGGGGCTATGTCTGAGAGCAAGCATCAGCAGTTTAGAGCTATTAACACTGGTGGGCAACTGTTAATCCAAAACTAAGCATTACAAACCCAGGAAATCCATTTAGGTTACACTTCAGAGTACACCACAAGAATCCCAACCATTCCTGGGTAAGTATTAACTTTGTGACTACAAGTAAAGCCACCTCCCAGAGCCCAGCATTTAACCTGGGCCTGCCTGGCCTGCCATCACCACTGAGACAGTGAAGGACACTGTCTGACACAGCTTTTATCAGTTTAAAGAGGAGCTTAGGAAAGAAAACACAAGTTGCACACAGCAGAGACCTGACTGACTTCATTCACAGTGACAAGAAGCGGTGTGGTTTGAAAAAGTTGCAGCTGGAAGGGGGCATAAATAAAGGAGTGTGACTTTTGCCAGACCCAGCTCAGCAGGGCAGTAAAAACCCTGCAGGTAGGTTTGTTTCCCTCATGCAGAGCAAAATAACTTGGTACTAATAATAAACAGGCTATTTAGAACTTTTTGTTTGAGCAGTGAGAAGACAAAAGGAAGCCTGAGGTATAAAATAGTCTGTTTCATTCTGAGCTCAGCTCTTGCTGCTGCCCCTGCCTGCAACTGTACAAAGACCTGCTGTGTGACTTTGTTCCCTTTTGAGATGCCCTGTGCTGTCCCATCCAGCCTCCCACGTGGAATCGAGCGGGGGTGGGCTATTCCTGATCCATCTCACTTCTGCCCATCTCTCACAGCAAAAATCATACAAAAAGGAGCCAGATTACCCCTAATTCAAACCCACAGCCCAACACACACTGCCTTATGATTCCTCAGAAAAAACACATGTAGGCTCTCAGGAAAGGGAGGAGGTAAAGCAAGGTGATGGACACATTTGGAATTGTAACCCACTCCGTGCTATAATGGTAAAAAGAAGCTCAACACTCAGCAGCAGCAGAAACCTCTAATGCCCCTCTCCTTTGCAACACAAAACACTGAGGCTAGAATAATATGCTGCCTTGGTTTGGAACAACAGGGCAGAAGCCAAGCAGTATCACTGTTTTATCCCAGATTTCATTTCTGGATATAATCACACTACTCAAACAATTTTTTTGCTTCATGCTATTATGGGTTATTACTCTCTCAAATTAGCCTGTGCCGTTTGCCTTGGAATGCCCACATACACCTGTCACAAAACATCTTTAGAAGATGTCCCAAATCTCTCTCCCACTTTTTGCCAATCAAAAATCCAGCCTGTGGTTAAATACAACCATTCTAACTTTCAGATTGTTTAACTTGAACACCACAGCAGCCAGACTCGTGTACTGAAAACGATTTTGTTTGCATTAGATGAAGCATTTGTTTTTCCAGAACTCCACTGCATGTATCCAAGAATCTTATTCCTAACATTCCCCCTAGTCACATTAAAGGTTACAAGCCAGCTCCCACCTCATGTCCTTTAAACACAGATGCTAAGAGAACCACATAGGTCACAATCTCTCTGATCAAAGTTTTGGCAAAACTGTTCAGGATACAAAATATTATTTTCTTGGTTATACACAAAATGTCAAAAAAGCAAAGCTTGAATGCCATACTGTCAGGGAGCCAAGGGAGAGGAAGGACTTTGCTGGTCAGCTCAAGGACACCTGGAAGTCTTGTGATGTTTTGAGTGTTAACAAAGACAGCACCAAGGACCATCAGACAAGTTTCTCAAATCAAACAAGATGAAGCAGCAGCAGCAGCACCAGAGCCAATTGCGAGTGACAAAGCAGCCACGGAGCCGCATTGCAGACGGCCCACCGGAACAGAGGGGCAGCAGATCAGCCTCCTGCAGCTCCAGGATTCTCAGATCCTAGGGGGAAAACTGGGGTTTCAAACACAGCTGCAAACAACACGAGAAATATTCATTTCTTTAACAGCTACATTTGGCCCTTAGAGGGCTCTGGGGAAATAAATTCCTGTTGGAAGGGTACAACTTGCACTGATACAACCTGCATTTGTGGTATTACTGCACCTCACTCTCCATTACAACCACATTTGCTCAGCCTCTGCTGCACACTTAATCCACCTGAAGTGAGAAACCCTCTTCTATATCACAGTCAGATGCTGTGGAAATGAGCCCAGTATCCCAGAGGATTAAAGCCTGGAGGATCCTAGTTAATTGCACTCTCTGAACAGACTCAGACTCCAGTGGTCACTGTCCAAATGAGGAGTAAGTAACAGGGATGGATCAGCTCTTCAGAAACAAAAGGTCACATTTTCATGCAAATAGCATTCACTAGGAAGAACAATGAAGGAGAAGTAAAGAAAAGTCAGACAAAACAACTGAATCCTTATGGCCTGAAGGTTTTTAGGAGGTATCAGCTTCTCCTTAAACTAGAAACAAGATTTCAGAGCTTTTCTGTATTTGCTTTTGCATCCCTAGGTGGGAGTTGATAGATGCAATCAAAAGCAAGTGTCCAATTTGCTTTAATTTTGATTTTGTCACCTAGGTCCTATTCACACCCTCAGATGGGAACAAATTTCAACATCGGTTACCAAACTTCTGAAGGAGAAAGAAAGAATAAAAAAAAAAAAAAAAGGAGGAAAGAGAAATGCCAGAAAAAGCAGAACCGTGGCAATGCCAGCAGCTCTCCTTGGCAGGTGCTGGCTGTGAAAGGGGCTCCTTTGGAAGATCTTGGCACAAGGTGAGTGAGTGCCAGGGAAGGGGGCAGTGGGAGACAAGAAAGGGCTAAGGGAACCCCTTGGCACAGGCACAGAGAGATGACAAGCAGTGGGACAGCAAGGGGTGACACCTGCAGCACTGCTAAACCCTCAGGGAAAACTCCAGTCTTCAACTGTCACAGAGGGAAAGTGTCAGGGAAATGCATATACAGTGATAGCTCTTTGAATAAATCATGATAAATCATGTATTGCTTTGCAAATGTTTCCATGCTAAGCCATTGGGACAGAAGACACTTTTTTCATTTGCTTGTTCGCTTCTTGGTTTGGTTCATTGATGTTTTTTTTGCTCCACTGACAGCAGAGCACCCCAAGAGCACATCACATCCAACACCACCATCGTGAAGGGCTCGCTGCTGCCCAGCGTCTGACTCCAACCACGCCAGTCACTTTTACCACATTTTCTGAAATGACAAAGCAATGACAGTGCCACCCTTCATGGTGCCACACATCCCTGAATGCATTCTGCAGCCTCAGCCCTTTCTCCACCCCCTCCTGCCACCATGGTGTGACAGCCCATCCTTAAGGTGTATCCTTCCCCTTAAGGGCAGTTTGTTTGGGTTGAAAAACAAAACAAAACAAAATATAAAAAAAAAAAAAAGCCAAACCCCACAATCACCCTCAAACACTTTCTTAAATACACCACCACATTCAGAATTCTGCCTCCAGAAGGTGTCCCAGGGTCCTGTTTTGCAATGACCCAGGAGCCCAGGGGACTGTGAGGACACTCTCAGCTGCTGGCAGACTGTGCCTCAATGCAGCAGCACAGAAGTTTATTTAAACATGGACAGCAAAGGACATTTAATTTCTTTCTCCTCAAAGCCATTTGCCAAATTCAGAAACAGTTTTGGTCAAAAAAGCAGTGTTACTTTTAAACACTCCCTGTGCCCAGGGAGGATTTTACACATTTCCAGAGACAAAGCGCTGCCTCTGGGGCCTCCTCTCTGCACGGGAAAAACAAAGGTTTGGACATTAAAATATAAGTTTAAGCTTTTGACACTTAGAGTGTGTTTGGGTGAGTGCCAGGACATGGCCACACGCGAGACAAAGCCCCGGTGTGAGGAGGAGGGAGGGCATGCA
Source organism: Notiomystis cincta (assembly GCA_013398075.1). Taxonomy (NCBI): domain Eukaryota; kingdom Metazoa; phylum Chordata; class Aves; order Passeriformes; family Notiomystidae; genus Notiomystis; species Notiomystis cincta. The sequence goes on along the minus strand of VZRX01008013.1, from coordinate 107,250 downwards.
GGTGCCGGCCGCCGCTCCTGCCTCCCCTCAGCACTGCCACCCTCAGCCACCTCCATTGCCCAGCTGGGGCGAGTGGCAGCAGCACGGGCAGGAAACCTGCAGAGCCAGGGGTCCATGGATGAGATAACAACACGGTGAGGTAACAACATGATGAGATAACAGCACTGTAATTCCAGCAGGAAGCCCGCACTCTCCTGGCACAGGTGATGGGCAGCCCTCGGCCCCAGTGGCTGCGTGGGCGTGGAGCCGCCATGGCGGCAGTCACCAAGGCCTCAGGAGCAGGCAGCAGTCACAGAGCCTTCTCCTCGCCTGGAAAAACACTCTTTTTTGGCCATGCTGGTGGATGTAAGCAGTGGCCAGCACACCCCACTGCACGGGGCCAAGATTCCTCTGCCCACAGGTGGCACAGCACGTGGCTGAGATGTGCAAATATCAGAAGGCCTTAATCGGTTTTACAGCTCCTGCAAGCAGCCCTGTGGACTGCCAAGAGACCCAAACAGGCTGCACGGCACTGCCCTTCCAGCAGAGTGTAAGAACAGTGGCTGTGAATGGAAAATCTAGGGAAAGAGGCAAACTGTAGATGTAAAACCCCACCAGCTCTGTGTTTGGGCGAGCACAAGGCGCTGCTGTGGCAGAGGTGGCGCTTCGGGAACAGCTACACCAGATGAATTCAGATTGTCAAGGAGATTAATACCAAATATTTACCTTTTAGTGCAATTAAGTAACTTCATCAAAAGCACTGAATGAAAGCAAAGTGCATTTCCCTTGCAAAGCTTATTGTCATGCTTTCCTCTCCCCACTTAACTTTTCAACCAGCCATTTGATATTTGGTAGCTGCTGTTATAAAGGCAATGCGGTTTGAGTTTGCTTTTTGTTGGCTCACACATTTCATGGGCCAACACTAAAATACTGGGTCAGGGAGAGAGAGAGAGCATTTTTAGCCATGACATCTTAATTGAAACTATTTTTTTAAAGCTGTTATAAAGGGCAGAAAGAAATGCTCCAAAAGGCTTATTGCAAACCTGCTTCATGCTTCGGAAGGGCTCAAGCTACATTGCAACTGTCTGTACTTCTGCAACATTCATTTTTCATGGAGAGGGGGATGAGTGTCAGTTCTAAGCACCTCCTTTCAAACACAGCAAAAGGCTTCTCAAAGCACTTTGATCAGGCAATTCTTTTTCCCCAGCCTGCTGCTGCCAAGAGAGGAGCCTCTCCTTGCAGTGCTGGGGACCTGGATGTCTTCAACTGAATGGAGAACAGAGACCAAAATAGGGCAGGAGACAGAATATGCTTAATTGGCCCTCATTTCCTTCCCGAGTCTGGGCTCAAGCCGAGGCAAGAATGACAGCTGTGACCCTTCAAACAGGCAGCTGTCCCCAAAATACAACTAAGTGCTGCATGAGAACCTATTTAAGGGCAGTCTCCGCGGCTGGCACGCCAGGGAGGGAGCAGAGAGACAGCCAAGGCTCAGTGTTCATTCCCAACGATCTCCATCCAGCATGACAGAAGCAAATGCAACAGCCTGCCCCAAAACTGCTGCTGCCATTCTCCTAGGCATCCAAACAGGTCCCTGCCTGAGGCTAACCACACTTACCCATGCCCAGCTCCTGGCCTGGGGGGCAGTTTCACAACCACCCTGCCCACAAAGAGAAACACAGCAGGTTTGAACAGTTCCTGCCAATAGTGGGGTGGGAAATCACCTGTTTGCTGTTCCCAGCCACGTCCGTTGCCTGCCATTCATTGTGTGCCACATTGACACCACAGGTGCTGCGTGTGGTGCCGTGGGATTTTTCCAACATTGCTCAATAACCAAGCGTGCTGTTAGTTTTTAAGGAGGAGATTGTGGTAGCCTCTCATACCTCAATGGGCAGCCTCAGAGGCAGCTGCTGCAACCCTGGACACTGTGCCACAGCCAAAGGGCCATCTGGGATATGTCTAAAGCTCCTTCTAATGCAGGCAATCTTCAGTAGCACTGGAGAAGGCCAAGGATGGGCAGTGCTTTCTGAAGTTTGCAGTCAGCATCCGGCCCAACACACTGAGCCCCCTCCCACTCCCTATCCCCCCAGCTGGTCTGAAAGCTCTGTCTCACTCTGAGGTCTTGCTGAAGTCATTACAAAACCAAAAGCAACCAGCTGTGACAGGAACATGGGGCTGCCAACCCACACAGCCTCCCCTGCTTCCCTCCCTAAGAGCTGGGGTTGCAGATGGCCGTGCAAATGAAGCCTGTAGAGGTGGGTGTCTGTGCATGGTTTATTCCATCCTGGGCTTTTTTTTATTTTTGGATGTTTATGCAGTGGCCTCCAGTGTTTATTCTTAGCTTGTATAACAACAATACAACAGTTTAGTAGGCTGCTCTCAAATATTTGACCTACAAAATGATCAGTCCGTTTGGAGACCAAGCTGAACTCATCCAAGTCATAAAATGCTGCCTCAAACGAGTGCTTTCAGCCCTTAAAACCCAAAGCCACAGCTGTGTCAGGTCCAAGCCTTTCTCTAAAGGGTAACTCCTGTGTTTTCCTACATGCCCCCACAGAGACCATTAACATGGTGCTGCTGGTTTAACTGCCACAAAGGCGCCTGTGCATTCAAAACCACTGAGCTGTAAATCCATCATTTCTCAAATCCAGTTTGCCAAATTCCTTTGTGATGTGCACTGCAAAGCCACTGCCCACTTGCCCACAGGTGCTTCCCAGGCCTCCTCAGCTCCACCAGAGCCAGCCACAGGGCACCTAAGGACCAGGGCCAGGCTTCACCTCCCAAAAGCTCTGCAGAAGGTGTTGCTGTGACAACACTGCTGACACTGAGGCGTTTTCAGATGGCAGCTCTGGGTAGCTACAGTACCAGAGCAGGTCAGCTCATAGCTGCTTCTTTTTGAGTTTTACTTGCAGCAATTTTTGGAGGAGGGAGAACGACTTGGGGGATTGACTATCGTTCTAGTGGTGGCAACCACATAATGACTGTCTGAAAAGGGGGAGAAATGAGATGGGGACTGATCCAAAGCCTTTCCTGTTACTTCACAGAGAACAAATTACTCCATGAATAACTACTGGAGGAACAGAGTGACATTCTAGAGCAGTCTCTGGAAAAAAAGACAAATTTTAATTTCAGAGGTTTTCTTCAACATAAAGTTCTCTTCTTTTTGGAAACTTCTTTCCTCAGTCAGACCAGGAGAATATTCAACCATTGAATAACATGATTTCAATTCAAATACAGATCTAAAAGTTCAAGTACAAAATTACATACTTGGCCTTTTCACATTAATTAATCCAAATGAACAGAGTAACACACTGGCTTTCACTGGAGAACATCTTTGTGCTAGTGAGAACAGTTAATTAGAGCTGGCACAAACACCTTCCATATTCAGCATGAATAATAATATTCCCAGAGCAAATTTTTTCAGCAAACTTAAGGAAACAGCTGATTCTCGATTCTTCAGCCCACCCACTTCTTCTAAGATTTTAATAAGAGTGAAGAAGTTAAAGTGCTGGTAATTGATTAGTGGCCCCAGTGCTCTTCTTGCCCGTGAGGCAGCTCCAGCCCCTCCTCTGATGTGACCTACCAACACAAGAGGTGCCCAAGCCTGTAATCAGTGCCACGGCTGCCTTGCACATTGCACCACCTCTGCAGCATCCTCCTGCTGCCTCCAGCAGGACATCAGCCACAGCCAGGGACAGACGGGCTCAGGGCAGGGGCTGAGGCTCTGGGATGTGCTGCACCGCTCGGGTCTGCTCCGGATCTTCCCCTGAACTGAGGCCTGTCGGGAAAGCTCTGCCAAGGGAGACCCACCTGTGAGCTATGAGGAGCCCATGGACAAGGGAAAACTATAGGAAAGGAGATCATGGGGAAGGTCACAGTGATCACCTGAAAGTGCTGGGGAGGTAACTCCAACCCAAATTGAGATTTTCCTGACATTCAGCAGAGACCAAAAGCAGCAGCCACACAAGGACACCCATTTCGTCTCAGCACTCACCTCCTCACCTGCAGACACAGCAAGTCAGAGCCAGCTGTGCTCCTGAGGAAGCAGGTCTAGTCCTCAGACAGAGAAGACAACAAGGAGTTGTGGAACAGCCAGTTCTTTTTCCAACAGAAAAAGCAACAGCCAGTGTCACCCTGTCCTAAAGTCAGTCTTGTGCTGAAGCAAGGCCACTTGTTAAAAGCACCTGACACACACGACGGTGTTCACGTTGTCTGAGAGACTCAGGTGTGCAGGAACTCCCAAACTGAGCAGCCAAAAGCATCCTCTAGAGATGTCCTTCTTCTCCAAAAACAAAGATTCTTAAACTAAGTATGACAAGTTGGATGGTCCAAGCTCTGGTTCCCTTTTGAGTCTCATAGGGCCCTGCTGGCAAGTAAGGCTGGGCACTGTTTTGTAGACATTTTGGTCAACATAAATGTTTCTTTCCACACAAATTGAACAGCGCTTCATTTATTCACATGTTACTTTACCATTTTAATTCAGTGGTTTTGGATAAAAATTGTTTTGAAACTAGAAATAATCATTTAATTACTAAAATATTAAAATGAATGCTTTAGCTTAACATCAGGAAGTTTGTCTGCTTGCACTCCTTTTTATGCTATGATTTTTATTTTTTTTTAGCTCGAAATATTCACTAAAGCTCAACCCATATGTGTTAGAGACTCTGTTCCCTCACACTCTGCTTTTTGTTCATTTAATCCAGAAAACATTCCCTGCAATGGAGCTGCAGCACCTCAATGATTTCACTGGAACATCAGGAACTGTACTTGTCAAAAGAGCAAGAAACAGGCATTTACCTGAGATCTGGGAAGCTATTTTTGTTGATCACATAGCTGTCCAAACATGCCTTTTTTTTCCTCTGGGAATCTGTGACAGCATCCACAATACTTGTTCTTACAACATTCTGGGTGGAATTCAGAACCACAGCAGCAGATTGCTTTGGGAACAACCATCCCAAGGCACATAAATGAGCAGGTTTAGGAGAGAGAACAGGCTTTCATTAGCTTGGCATCATAATGTAGCAGGGAGCTGTTCATGTTGGGCTGGAGTCAATGCCCAGCAGGGGCATGGGGGAGTTGCTGCCTGGCCAGATGCACATGCGACACACAAACGGGATGTACCCCCACCCAAAATGGGCTCCCCATCTGGTGGAAAAACAGGTCCTTCATTCTCCTTTCTGGAGCACCTACTATGTTCAGGTCCATCATGACCTGAACACTCCTTGTCCCAAGGCTGCAGAGATCCAAAGGGCTGTACATCATGGGATGGGACTGGACTGCAAATTCAACTGCAGAGAGCTTGTAACAAATAAAAACTTCATTTATGTTTTAGAGGAGAGGTACCTCCCCTAGACTGCTAAGTTAATAGGTTTCCAGCATTTCTTAAAAAAAAAAAAAAACAACAAAAAAACCCAGAGCTTGGATGTACTCCTAGAGTTAGACCAACTTGGACTCACTGTGCCCTGTCTGGCAGAGCTAAACAACTGCCTGAGCCATGCTGCAATATGCAAGTGTTAGAAAGTAAATTGTATTAGATACTAGCCATTATCACAGTGACCCAGATGCCAGCCATTATCACAGGGTTTCAACTGCATGCCACTGTTCAATCACATAAAGCAGCCTTCTGCCAGAGCGAGGGCAAGATTAGGAAGTAGAACTGACCTATTTTAAGTTCTCCTAAGAGCAAGGGGCAACAAATACAACCTCAAAAAAAAAAAAAAAAGAAAAGAAAAACTGAACAAGAGGGAAATTCTGAGAATGCAAAGTTTCACAACACAAGCTGGTTTTCTTTGTAGTGGAAGAGTCTCAGTTGGCTGACTCACTGCTAACTAGATTTACTGGAATGCATCAATCACATTCTTAATGCCAGCATTTCAGCCTTCAAAGGGCATGTCTGAAAGGTTCAGGCTTCCCACAGAGTGGTGCAGAGTTGCTCCCTCAGAGCTGATGGAAAAAGAGGGCTGTCAGGCAGACAGAAAGCCTGGGAGAAGAGGCTTTGGCAAACAGTTCCTCTAAGATGCAGCTCCCTTCAGAACCCCAGTGATGGAAAGAGCACACAAATACTGAAGAGTTAAATGCAAAATGCAGCAAAAATGACTGTAGCAAGCAAATCATGAACTTCCTCCCTGACTGACCAGAGGCTAATTGTGGAAAGAGGATCAGTCATGCTCAGGAAAAATATTCTGACACTTCCCTACCAGAAGGATGAACTGGGGAGAAAGCCTGGGAGGGCACTAAGGGACCCCCACTGCAGTGAGGAAAGGAAAAACCCTAAAGGCTGGCTTGGCAGAGCCAGAAGGCAGGCTTAGGTCACACTGCCCACATTTCTGTGTGAAAATCCAGCAGCTGCAGAAGCAAGGCTGAGCACAAAGATCCCCTGCCCAGCAGCCACCCAAGCAGCAGAAGGATCTGGCTGCTTCACAGACCTCAGCTGGGCAATTTCCCCACGCAGGCTGCCCTTGGGTCTCCCAGGGATGTGCAAGGAGAGGGGAAGAGCCCCCCCAGCGGGTCAGCCACATCCCCAGGCAGCTCTCCCATCACCCTGGGGAAGGGCCTCCCCACTGCAGCATCCTCCCACTGCCCAGCTCCTCAATCCCACGGGGCTGGACCCCCCCAGCTGCTGCCTCCCACGAGCAACAGCTTTGTGGAGGGCATGTGCTTCTCATCCCTAAACAAACACACTCCACATATCAGAGGTAAAAGATTTTATTATCCCATGGGTTTTTCCTAAGAAGTAAGATTCCCACCAGACAAAATATACAAAGCATCTTTATGTTTTCTCTCTAGACAACTGCATTCTCATCCTATGGAACAGTGACCACATCAGTTCACCAGAAGGAACCAAGGTTTGTCCTTACAGCTGCGGGATTGCACAGTTAGCATATCCAATGACCAGTTACATCATGCAGAACCAGAGGGCAGGGGAAGAGTATGCTCACCTGAGTACAGGCTTAGGCTTCTAGAAATGAAGAGAAACGCAGGGCTTAAATTTACCAGTTACTTCAATTAAGTGAACCAATTCTCTGACCCACTTCTTGTCATCCTCTTGGCAATTAAAGGCTGGGGCTAGCAGCAAATTATTGATGGGAAAACACAATGCTTGAAAAGTAAGTACCCATCTGGCAGTGGGAAACTTTCCACACCAACCTGCAGGAAGTGCATGTAATTCTTCATTTGACATCAAGCTTAAAGCAGAATGAAACCAAAGTGCCCTCCTCTACTTGACAGAAATTAATGTTTATAGCTGACTATGTTTATATAAAATAATAAATACTCATCCTCTAAGGACATACTGATTCCTACTGCATTACATGACCATCCTGAGACCTTGTTTTGTTTTCACATAATTAACTCATAGAATTAACACTCAAAAGTTTAAAATATATTAATTTTGCATTTTGGTTCTGCTGAGTTAATGATTGTACTTGCATTTGCTTTATCCTTGCTCTTCCAAAACAACAAGCTCATTTCAACAGATGGTGAACAAGTCCAGATTTGCTGGAAACCAATTAACAAGAATGTGCCAAGCTGAAACTCACCCCATTCTTTCAAGCCAAAAAACTGCCTGCATTTCAAAAACCTAATTAGTTGTAACTACATTTATGGAACCGAGGGAAGAATATTTAATTACTCTGCAATTCTTCTGTCTGATGATCAATAGAAATGCAGTTTTGTTCAAACAATTTCTCTGCAGCATATTGATCTGCTGAATCTGCCTTGTATCAATATCTGTACTACAATACAGATAAGGTGACACACAGCTGGATTACAGTGATTCCTATCAAAGCAGCTTTCACTGGAGGAGTTACACAAGAATAGACACTGTTAAAAAATTGGAAAAATCTGCTCCTTCACTTGCCAGCAAGTACCGGTTCTGCTGCTGACACCACTTGGTGTGCAGGCGTGGCACCACATCCACACACAAGTCAGGAAGATGGATCCATGTGAACACAGCTCATCCTCCCAGGCAAGCAGAGCTGGCCAGGACACACACAGGGCTCCACCTGCAGCCACAGCCTACAGATGGTACATCAGAGGGGCTTTAGGATCTTGCAACAAACACATACCTCTATTTACTGAGCCAGGGTGACAGCAGATCTGTCCAGGATCCGCAGCAGCTCCAACTGTGAGTTAGAGAAAGGGCTACAGAGCTGTGGACTTCACCCTCTGCTTTGTGGCTGGAGAGCAGGGACATGCTCTGTCATTCATGGCATCCTCCACTCACCTCACTGCCCCTTGCCCTGTCCTCCTGCCCACCCTGGATGCCCCCCAGGACCCCTTGCACTCTCAGCTGAGCCATGTCACATTCGGGAGGAGCAGGCCACAAAATCAGCACACAGTATCTGCTTTCAGTGTTTGAAAATATGGTCTTCAAGGGGACAACACACAGTAAAAGGGGACCACCAGACTGTGGTTTGGGCAGAAGTCTTCCCTCTGCTGAGCTCTCCAAACTGCTCTGTCTGTAGCCTCACAACTGTTCCTTTCCTAAGTGCAACTGGTTTACAGATCATTACATCAGCACCAAAATGGAAATCCTCCTCTTGTGCACACACCCTCTGTCCCAGTGCCAAGGCAGCCTCAGAGCAATATCCCAGCCTGAAATTGCTCAGCCAGGAAAAGAGCACCTATTTCCAGCATTCCTTCTATTTCTCAGCCATCCCTTCTACCCAAACCTGCTCCCCAAAACAGATTTCCATCCCATGGTGTGGAAGAAGCTGCATCTACCCTCAGCTATCCTTGACCACTGTGTAAATTTAAGCCCAGCAAATGTCTTGGGTAGGTAGCAGGGAAGAAAAGGCCTCAGAGGACCCCAGAGGTTAGAGCTGCACAAGCTGGGGGGAGTATAAAAAGTAGCCAGATTACCATGTCTAAAGAGAGGGCTGAGAGCATGTGTGTGCATGTGTGTGCAAGCAAAGCCAAGGAAGGTTACATCTGGAGAGTGGCTTCATGACTTTTGGCAGATAACAGTTTCAACCACAAAAGTGTTTTCAAAGTGACGAATACGGTGACAGTTTACAGCCTCGCGTCGACTGATACCTAGAAGTGATTTAAAGAGAGGAGAGAGGTCAGTCAACTAATGATAATCTGTAAGAACCAAAGCAAGGAGGGGAAGGAAAGCAGATGAGATGCCAACTTCTGAACATGGACATGCACGAACAACACAGCCCATAGGGAAAGCAGCATCATCTGGTTTTTGGAAGAGTAACAATCTTCTCTAGGACATAGTCCTGCAGTAAGAGCTGCCATGGGCTGAAAGAGTCACCTGGAAACAGCTGGTTTCAGCTGACAGCATCTCAGTGTTATCTCAGAGACCAGAAAGCCTCAAGAAATCATCAGAAGCCACAGGCTGATAGAGAGCACAGCCATGGATGCAGCCGAGAAGTGCTTAAAATAGCCACTTCCTCTCTGGCTGTTTGTATCCCTGTGGGTGCCTCAACCTGCTATGGCCCCTGTCTTGAATGCTTCCCCTTGGGCAATGCTTCCCCACACCCTTCAAATGCAGGTCCTCAGCTCTGGGCAGCTCTGCCAGGCAGCTCCTTCCCCCTCACAGCAAAGCCGTGGTGCCCCGGTGACAAGCAGGACCACGCCAGGGCTCCACAGGAGCAACACCCAGTGTGTGCCAGCAGCTCCTCCACATCAGTGCAGCTCCCACTGTGAAACCACCATCAGCTACAGCCATGCTGGCCTTTGCACCCCACAGCTTCCCCAAACATCCAAACCCAACTGGCTATAGGTCGGGTCAGCCTTTAAGTATACCTTAAAAGCAAATTCATACAAATACTGGTATTGAAGAGTATTTTGCAGCAAAGTTACCATTGGAATATAAGGCACATATTGCTGATTTCTATGAAATCATTTTTACACAGTCCAATGTTCCCTCTTCACAATGTTCTCCATACCATTAGGAACTTAATTAATTAAAGGCAATTTGCAAATCTAATCTGCTCTGAATAGCTGCCACTGAATTGGGTGCCTTCATTAGGGAAATTTTCCAAACAGCTCCCAACAGCACTGCTATTAGCTCAGCCCCAGGAGCCCACGTGTAAATGAATTGCTGGCTCCTGCAGCCAGTTTTGCAAAGTTTCTATCAGGCTGATGGACAACACAAACACAGCAGTCAGCACTCATTTGCAGCAGCATCCCAAAGCTGGGTTTAGATTAGCTGGATGGGTAACACCTCAAGAGAAACACCCACAGGGAGTGCTCCCTCTGGCCATTAAGTGGCCAGCACGGCTGAAGCAGCAAAGCAGGGGTGTGATGTGGGGTGAGGATGGACGAGGCAGGATAAGACAGGACGACACAGGACAAGGCAGGATGGGGCAGGACGGGGCAGGATGAGGCAGGACGAGGTAGGATGAGGCAGGATAAAACAGGATGAGGCAGGACAAGGCAGGATGGGGCAGGACAAGGCAGGACGAGGCAGGACGAGGCAGGACGAGGCAGGACGAGGCAGGACGAGGCAGGACGAGGCAGGACGAGGCAGGACGAGGCAGGACGAGGCAGGACGAGGCAGGACGAGGCAGGACGAGGCAGGACAAGGCAGGATGGGGCAGGACAAGGCAGGACGAGGCAGGATAAAAGGATGAGGCAGGACAAGGCAGGATGAGGCAGGATAAAACAGGATGAGGCAGGACAAGGCAGGATGAGGCAGGATAAAACAGGATGAGGCAGGACAAGGCAGGATG
>VZRX01008013.1:75223-96426 GCA_013398075.1 Notiomystis cincta | reverse complement strand
GACGAGGCAGGACGAGGCGGGGCTCTCACGTCTGCGGGCGCCGCGCCGCCGCAGCCGGTACGTCTCCTTGCCGCTGCACAGGCGGTAGATGAAGGAGCCGAGCTGCTCCATGTCACTGACGTGCTCTGTGGCGACCATCTCCTCCTGGATGATGTATGTCTGAGGCAGGTACGTCCCCTTCTGAAACGACAGGGTTCCCACCCGAATCAGGCACGAACACTCCTCCCGGAACGCGGCTGTTTCACCGCGACAGGCAAACCGCAGAGAATTCCTCCGCTGTTGGAAGGCTCGGGCTGCACTTACTGAGGCCAGGTAACGTGTCCTTGTCCCTGCAGGAAACTGTCCCTTCCTACTAGCATGGGGCACACAAAACAGATTAGATCCAAAAATGGAATGCTCATGTAGGGGATGAAGTCAGTGTAGGATCAACCCTGTTATAAACTGACCCAAATTTTAGAGCACGATGCCCAAAGCTGCAACTCTGAGAGTACAACAAACACATGTGGAGAGGACTAAAAGCTTAACCAAAATTCCAGGGACTCCACTAAAAATGTGCATTTTACATTTACTTCAAAAGGCAAAACCCAAAACCACCAGTCCAGCTCAGATTCCAACACTCCCCCCTCCTCTCTGGTCCATCCAGCACAGCCACAATGATGTCCTGCCCTTACTGCCCACAGGAACTGGGACAAGAGATGGGCCATGGGCACCACATTCAGGGAAGAACTAAGCTCTCCACATGCTTTCATAGGCCCAGGAATGTCTGGGGCAGTGACTTCCCTGTGTTGGGGTAGAGGCCACTATGAAGACCAGGGTGATGAGTGTGGTGTCATGGCAGAAAGCTACCAGGGGATGGAAAAAATAGGGTTTCAAGGTGCACCCTGGGGATGGAGGTCACATCTTTCCCTGCAGGAAAGAGATCAGCTCAGCACTGGACACCCTCTACAAGCTCATTCCCAGGTGTCCAGGGCATCTTTCATGTTCGGACACTGCTGTAGCAACAAACAGCTGTGTCACAAATGCAGCTTCAGTCAGGGGGCACTTGTGAGTAGATGCTAACTAGGTTATGAAGCAAAGAATCACCTCTGGTCCCTTCTCCTTAAGAGGAATCAAAGAAATAAAAGAACTGTCAGACTCTGGGGCCAAAGTAAGCATAATCAAGGTGGAAAGCAAGCAATAGCAGCACCATTTGAAGTATCACCTCTTTTGTTTCCCAGGACTGGTTATCTCCACAGAGACATACCTGGAAACTCAGCGCCGTGCTGCTGGGCTGGCACAGCCAGGTGGATCAATAAGGCTGTCCTCTAACACTACAGGATTAGACAATTAATGCCACTTTGTACTGCACTAACACAACTGTTCTGCAAGAAATTCCATTATTGATTCTTGGGGGGAGAACGTGGGGGGGCCACGAGATGTGAGCCATTACTGGCAGGGGCTGTTAAGGCAACAGCAAGGGCTGGGGCTCAGAGAGACAGACATGAACACACAACCCAGTTTCTCCACTGTCTCAGATTTAAATAGCTGTGGCAGGTGAAGGGGGAATCACCACTCCTCCATCACAGGACTGTGCAGGAAGGACAACACCTTCAAGTCTCTGCCAAGAACTTTCAGGAAACTAAAGCTCTGAGCATCTTGCGTTCTGCAAGAGATGTGGATCGTCCATCATTTAACTGGGTCACCTCCAATCTCCTGCTGCTTCACAGGGGCAGCATCCCTCCATCCTTTTATGTCAGACACTGATGCAGGCCTGGTCACTGAACTGTAATACCTGTACAGAATAAAGCCTGAAAGAAGCAGGAGCAGAGCATGTGGCAGTGACTCTGCAAAGGGGCACCCTGGCACCTGGCTGGCTGGGAGGAAAGAGCAAAGGAGGTTCACCAACTCCCTGTGCTGCCCTAGTCTGCTGGAGCAAACCACTGGTGTTATTTGCTGGACTGTGATCTGATTCTAAAAACAGGACTGCAGTCACTGATCAGCTCCAAAACTAAACTTTCTGCTGGAAATTAGTCTCACTCATCAGGGACCTGACTGCATTCAAAGATGCAGAGAAGGCAAAAGTCTCCAAGTCCAAAGACCAATAAAGCTAACCCAGCATCCAAAATGCAGCACTTTTGAGCATCAGGGCAAGTTGTTAAGTCATAAAGATCCTTCCTGCAGTAGGAAGAAACTTGAGCCTTCTGCCTGACCAGCAGCACCACCACCACCCCAACCCCCCCACCAAAATGTGGCCATGAAAATCACAGGCCCACAGGATCACAGCTAATTCAGCTGGGGAGGGACCTCAGGACTTTATCCCATCTGGTCTTGAAAACCTTCAAGAATTTCAAGGAGGAAGCACAACCTCCCTGGGCACCCTGTTCCCCTGTTCCACTGCTTCACTGCCCTCATGGTGAAAAACTTTTTTGGAACCCAAAACCGAGCTAACCACTTTAAAGCAATGCCTCTAAGGTATAAAGCCTCCACAGACAAGATTGGACACTACTGGACACCCATCTCAATAATCAGGAGGTTATTTAAACCTACACCTGCTTTGGGCTCTTCAAGCACATAAGACCACTTTAGTTGTATCGTTATCCCCTTTTTAAATTCAATGACAATCATGACTGCATCATTTTTACAGACCATGAGTTTATATCTGTTATTTTAGGATGTGACCAGCATTCCCAATCTCTCAGTTGTTTTCTCTCAGCTTGGGCAATCCTGCCTTTTCCATTTCCCTCTGCCCCAGGGTCAGAAGCTGTGACAGGTCTGGAGTGAGTTGTAAGCAGATGTGTGTTGGACCCTAGCAGGGTTCCCAGCACATTTGCCAGACAGTCCCAGTGCACGGAATTGTGAGGACTGCTAGGAAACAAACTGGGGGGGTTTGACAGGGACTGGAGATCAGGCATCTCTCCAGGCATAACTCTTTGCCTCTGAGCTTAACCACTGCAAAGTTCACCACACTGCACACTGCAGAAAGCCAGCAAAGGGAATTTAAGAAAGAGTGAGGACTAGATTGTCTTTTTCCCCCCCTTTTTTTAAACATTCCCTTGCAGAAGTGATAAAAACTCAGGCTCAGTGTCTTGATTTACCTGCAGAAGACTGAGACAGATATGTACCTTTTGCAGTCTGAAAAAACCCTGTTCTTTTTTTCCTGCTGTGAAGATTAAATAGTATTCTATTTTAAGATGGCTGCTTTCAGCAGCACAGGCTTCTGAACTGAACAAAATCGCTGGTACTAAACCCAATTAATGCTGGCTGTGAGCACAACTGCATAAGCCCAAGCCTGGTGCTGCAACACAGCAGGGAGGGCAGCACAGATTCCCCCCCAAACAGGTGAATGCTGAAGGCCTGTTCCTCCCCAAGGGACACTGAGAGCTCTGCAACTGGCAAACCACAGTGGAAACCACAGCAAGAGTGAAAGGAAGGGATTTTTTTTTCTTTTTTCCTCTTGATTCCTACAATCAGTAAACACCAGAGGGAAGGAATCTGCTGCTTCTGTGTGTCTTCCTGGTCAGGCTGATCATCATGCCAGCATACAAAACCAGTATTTCAGCTAAACCTGCTGAAGCCTCCACTCCACACAAAGACTGGGGGCCAAGGCTTCCTTCCCCAGACGCAGCAGTTTGGATTTGCCAGGAGCTGGGAAACCCAAATTCTCCTGGCTGGCACCTGAAGGAGAGCGTGCAGAACTGCAGGACTGCAGCCGTACCTTCACGTTGACCAGCAGCTCCCAGAGGTTGCGAGGGGGCATCACGATGGTGGTGTTCAGCTCGATGACGTAGCACTTATCCAGGGTGATGTCGTGATACGCTGTCAGACCCTGCGCTCCAAGCACAGAAACGACACCTTGCAATGAAACGGGACTGTGAGAACGGGTGTGAAAAGAGGGAGTTCGGGGAAGACGGGAAACTGCGACACACGAACCTCCCCGCCAAGCAAGGAGAACGGGTTGGAAAAACCCAGGGAAGGCCCTTGGGCAGGAGGACAGCTCAGGAATGGACCATCACAGATACACTCTGACGTGGCAGTGCTAGGCCATCAGCACAGAGCTGGTGCAGCCAGCTCAGCCCCACGCTCTGCCCCCAGAGGCCCCGGGAAATGCCCCCTTACTCGCTGGAAGTCGTGGATGATGTCCGCAGGGTCGCTGCCTCCGAACTGGGGCACCGGGACGTTGATTTGCTCGTAGTTGTCCTCAATGTAGATCTTGACATCCTCGTGCAGCTCCAGCTGCCCTCTGAAGGGCGAGTACAGCGAGTCTTCGTACAGGACGCCGCAGTGGAACACGCTCTCACGGGGCAGCTGTGGGGACACACCCAGGCAGGGGGGCAACACCCCCCCCCAGCAGCTACAGCAAGCATGGGCAGGAACGGACCCATACCAGGTAAAACATTCAGCAGGTGCTCGGGGATATTTCGAGATCAATCTTTTTACCAGAAAACATTCCTTGAATGAACCTAGTGCAAAGCACCCTTGTGAAATGACCACGTCTCGCTTCATTCTAGCCAGGTCCAAAGGGAATAAGGAGTTCCCTGCGGGCTTGCAAGACCAGTAATTCAGGAAGGTAAACTGACTGCCTGCAAGCTCTTAAATTTCCTCACCAGGCTGTTCACATCCCTCCATAGCCATGGCTTCCAGTAACTGTATTTTTCTGCAGGAGACATAGAAGCTTGGGCTGAGCAGAACATCATTTCTAGAGGCCCTCACAGCTTGGAGTGGCAAATGCAGCAAAAGAAAGTGGGTTCACCTCACAGCAAAACAGGAGCTGCTGCTCTCTGAGCAACCTGGAAGGTGCCCCTGCCCATGGCAGGGCAGTTGGAGCGAGATGATCTTTGAGGCTCCTTCCAACCCAAGCCATTCTATGCCACTCCAGAAACACAAGTATGGGTAAAAAAAGCTAATGCAGGGTGAGCAATCAGGTTAAAGCATGAGGATCCCAGGGACAAACTCAGTGGGAGACTGAGACATGAAGGTCCCACTACCGTGCTCTCCAGAGCATCTCTGGCCCTGCTGGATGGGCTTTGCCATGTCACTGGATATCAGCTGCCACTTGGTATCACAGGCAGCAGCTGAGGTGACACCAGGTGGCCCCAAATGGACCAGAGGGCATTTCTCAGAGCCATTCAGCTCTGCCAAGAGCAGCTTATTGACTGGGTGATGGACTGGTCGACAGCTGGGTCGATAACCTTCCCTCAGGGCCAGGGCTTCTTCTCCTAGGGAAGTGCCTCCACCAAAAGCCCTGTGACAGGTACCCTCACCTGGGACAGTCGTGTGTGTGAGGGGGGAGCAGTCCTGGGGCTGCCACACCACTTCCAGAGCAGGTGTAAATAAGAGCAGGTAATAAAGCTCTGACGGTTCTTGAAACAAAGACTGCAAATTAATTTGACAGCAAGGAAATTTATGGAGAAAAGGAGTATATAAAAGGACTCTTCTGCTGAGTGGGTAAGTGCTGGCTGCAGAGATGAAGGCAGCAGCAGTCCTGGGAGAACTCATTCACTAATAGCTACTCCACAGCACAGGGAGGGCTCTGGTGCACATCAGTGCTCTGAGGTTTCTTGGTTAAACACTCAGCAAGGCAGAGCTCAGCAGTTACCTCCTTAAAAAGCAGCTCTGCCCTGTCTCATTCCCTGTGTTCTGACTCTCCACAGAGCTGCCAGCCCAGTGCCTTGGCCAGGCCAGGCTCTGCAAAGACAACGTGGAAGAAAAGGTACTGAATTTAATGGAGTTTGAGAGCTCACTTTCTGTATCACCTCCCACTTACTTTTCACTTCTCTGCTTGCCTTATTAATAGCATCACCTATTTTTGTTAAACCTACGGAGTTTTTCTGTGCTAGAGCCTACAAAACCTACTGCAAAAAGCTGTTCCCTTGCCTGTACCCCCTGTTCTCTCCAGGTTTGTTCTGCCCTCATGCTTTCAGACTGCTTTCAGACTGCCGCACCCTGGACAGCAGTGATGTGGGGTTTGAGAGGTACGACTGGCAGGCTATTTTCATGGGGTTAAAAAGCAAGCAAAACAAAGCCATAAGGGAGGAGAGGGTTCCTGGAAGGCCCTTCCTGGGGTTGGGGATGGAAGTCAGCCTGAGCCTACCACCTAAGAAACGCTTCACCCGCAGTGCCCAGCAACGTGAGCTCCTGAGCTGCCACAGCGCGGGGCAAGGGAAACCGGCACCGCCTCTTTCA
This sequence comes from Notiomystis cincta, assembly GCA_013398075.1. Lineage (NCBI taxonomy): Eukaryota > Metazoa > Chordata > Aves > Passeriformes > Notiomystidae > Notiomystis > Notiomystis cincta. Next base: position 90,264 of record VZRX01008013.1, on the reverse strand, counting down.
AAGCAGTCTGGTGGCAGCTGTGGCTGACAAGCCAGAGGCTCTTCCGAGTCACTCCTACCTGCGTGATGAAGAAGTATCTGTACACGTACATCGAGGCAAAGACCAGCCCCAGCAGCAGCACCAGGAGGCCCATGGTCAGGTAGCACACGCCGCTGAGCGATGACCGGCGGCCGGGCGCCGCGGGGACCGGCTCCTCCTGCGGGACACGAGCACAGCACCCGTCAGCTGCTGCTCCACCCAAAGGGCTCCTGCCCTGCCACAGGGATGATCCTCTGAGCCTGCCACTGGGTCTGCTGCTCCACCCAAAGGGCTCCTGCCCTGCCACAGGGATGATCCTCTGAGCCTGCCACTGGGTCTGCTGCTCCACCCAAAGGGCTCCTGCCCTGCCACAGGGATGATCCTCTGAGCCTGCCACTGGGTCTGCTGCTCCACCCAAAGGGCTCCTGCCCTGCCACAGGGATGATCCTCTGAGCCTGCCACTGGGTCTGCTGCTCCACCCAAAGGGCTCCTGCCCTGCCACAGGGATGATCCTCTGAGCCTGCCACTGGGTCTGCTGCTCCACCCAAAGGGCTCCTGCCCTGCCACAGGGATGATCCTCTGAGCCTGCCACTGGGTCTGCTGCTCCACCCAAAGGGCTCCTGCCCTGCCACAGGGATGATCCTCTGAGCCTGCCACTGGGTCTGCTGCTCCACCCAAAGGGCTCCTGCCCTGCCACAGGGATGATCCTCTGAGCCTGCCACTGGGTCTGCTGCTCCACCCAAAGGGCTCCTGCCCTGCCACAGGGATGATCCTCTGAGCCTGCCACTGGGTCTGCTGCTCCACCCAAAGGGCTCCTGCCCTGCCACAGGGATGATCCTCTGAGCCTGCCACTGGGTCTGCTGCTCCACCCAAAGGGCTCCTGCCCTGCCACAGGGATGATCCTCTGAGCCTGCCACTGGGTCTGCTGCTCCACCCAAAGGGCTCCTGCCCTGCCACAGGGATGATCCTCTGAGCCTGCCACTGGGTCTGCTGCTCCACCCAAAGGGCTCCTGCCCTGCCACAGGGATGATCCTCTGAGCCTGCCACTGGGTCTGCTGCTCCACCCAAAGGGCTCCTGCCCTGCCACAGGGATGATCCTCTGAGCCTGCCACTGGGTCTGCTGCTCCACCCAAAGGGCTCCTGCCCTGCCACAGGGATGATCCTCTGAGCCTGCCACTGGGTCTGCTGCTCCACCCAAAGGGCTCCTGCCCTGCCACAGGGATGATCCTCTGAGCCTGCCACTGGGTCTGCTGCTCCACCCAAAGGGCTCCTGCCCTGCCACAGGGATGATCCTCTGAGCCTGCCACTGGGTCTGCTGCTCCACCCAANTGAGCCTGCCACTGGGTCTGCTGCTCCTGTGTGAAGCCCTGCAAAGCTACTCCACACCAAACACTTCTTGGGCATTTTGCTTCCCTTACTCCAGATATATATGTGTATATATATATATAAAAAATATATACATTATCTACATTTATATGTATTGAAAAAACAATGTGTGTGTACACCTCCCATATTATCTCTCTCTATATAAAATATATACATTATCTACAGATATATGTATTGAGAAAATAATGCACATGTGTGTGTGAACATACACAGACATATGTACAATCAGCTTCCCACCAACTGTTCAGAACAAAGGCAAGCTTTGTTTCAGTAGGCGATAAAGACAGACTGGAAAAAAAAAATCAGGAACTAAGAGTTCCTGGCTCCTGAATGTACCAGTGTTTATGTATTTATAGGCAAAAAATTCTTGGCAGAATTTCTCACTGGGAATTTTTGTGGTGGGAATTACTGGTCCCCTCCTGGCCCTGCTGGGGTGAACTGACACCACTGATCTCAGCTTCATTTCAAAGCACATTCCAGCATAGCTCCCAGGAAGATGGATGGAGCATCAAAAAACCCCATACTTGTCCTTGTTAGAGTGCTGCCAGGCTGTACAGACAGCAGCCAGCTCGCCTTGTCACTGCCCTGAAAACAGAGGGCAGTGCAAAGGCAGGGTTACCTCCCGGCCACACCTCACCCCTACCTTGTTTTACTCTTGTTTTACTACCAAAATAACCCCTCAAAATGTTAAGCAGGAGGATGTGAGGCCTTTCAGCAGCAGATGAAAGAAGCTGGTTCAGAGATGCCCCAGTTTCCACACAGAAGAGCTGAAAGCTGCCCTCAGCTGAGAAGGCAGGCAGGGGAGAGAGGCACCAGGGAGGGCTCTTGCAGATTAACTCCCTCGGTGCAGTCTGTGATCCGGGGTGTTTGATCTCTCCACAGCTGCCCGGAGTACTGAAAAGCAAACATCAGCCTCTCATTCCTAAGGTCCATCACTTCCTAAAGAAAGAGATGTTTCTCCAGAATAACGCAGCCAACACCCACAGGGTGGTGCCGGTGCTGAAGCCCCAGCAGGAGAGACCCCTGGGCCCTTGCCACCCTCTGGTGGCATCAGACCAGCTGTGCCCAGCCCAGCTGGCAGCAAACACCTCTGTCTCCATGGAGCAGCCCTTGTTGGAGCAGTTCAGTGCCAGGCTTGGAGGCATCATTCCTGTCCCAGGCTAGGACACCCCAGCATCACGAGGCACTCGTTGGGACCCTGCCAGGTAGGGATTCCCTGCTCCTTCCCTGCACCTGAGCTCCACTGAGATGCAGAACAGGGGCAGAGCCAGGAGCCAGGAGCCCTTCTCCCACCTGCTCCACTCCCAGTTAACAGGGACTCCTCCAGATCCTGACTTCTTTATTCCTAGCCACACTCAGCCTGATAACTGCCAAGACCAAATTGCTTTGGGGGAGCTACAATTCCAGCACACTTCCAGGAGAAATTAATCTACATTTATTTCTCCTTCATCCCAGCTGCTCAAAGGCCCACAGCACCTCGATTCACCACCAGCTCCCTGCGCTGAAGGATCACTGTAATCAGTTTGTTGCTGCTCCTCCAGCAAATAAAGGGATGAGCAAGCTGAAAAATATCACATTTTCCCTCTCCTTCTGCAGACAATGGGCAGCAACTCTGACAAGCCACAAAGAACAGAAAAAAAGGAGACAAAAAAAAAATCACATTACTAGAGGAAATTTAAAGGCTTTCTGACATGAACTGCTAGGACAAGAAAGTCATGCTGGATGTCAAGTGTTCCACAAAAACAGCTTTCCCTAGATACTTGTCATCACTGAAAGAGTGCAGACAGTGAGGGTGAAGAGGAAGGAAGAGATCTGGCACTGAAGCACAGCTGAGGAAATGTTTAATGCTCTGCAAGTGAACCATGTCTGAAAGGTGCCAGGTTGCCGTGATGGTTAATGCCTGCTTGGGCTGCCAGAGCTAACTCCAGGGAGGGCCTGGAGAGAGGCTTCCTAAGGACACAGCAACTCAAAGGGCAGAAAAAAATACTCCCACTAATAGAAAAGTTGTGTTTGAAGAATGGTACGGAGGGGGAAATAAGCCCTCGGTGGTTTGCTGCTTGCTAGGGCAGCTCTGTCTTCTTTGCATGACTGGAGACACTGTGAGACATCCCACCTCTCACTGCCAAAGGTGAGTGCTGCTCCCTACAAAACATTTCTGGCTTCAGGAAAAATGCCCGAGCTCTGCATTTTGGGAGAAAGCAGAGCTTTGCTCTGGAAGAAGTTATTAAACACCCGGGGAAAAAACCCAAACAAACCCTCAAGTTCTGAGGGATGAAAGAAAAAAAATCAATAGCAGCCATTCTGATGGAGCAGAAATTCAGGCAGTGAGGTTAAAATGCAGCCAGCCAGGCCAAGGGGAACAGTTAGCAAAATACTGCATAAAAATCATCTGGAAAAACCTCACTCAAAATATGTCTCCATCCCCCAGCCCAGCAGATGAAAAGGCCACCAGCCTTTACCACTCTGAATAAATGACAACTTAAAAGCAGCTATGTCAGTCTGCACCTGGGCTTGGGGTTGGAGGCGTCCCCAGCACGGGGAGCTCATGGATGGAGCAGTGCTCAGCCTGCTCAAGCAGCTCTTCACCCAGGAGAACCAACCTCCACCTTGAAATCCAAGCAGCTTGTTCCACAGGCTGCTGCCCCGCTCACATCACTACACACCTCCTTTCCCTGCAGTGGAATTATTTACAAACAGGGTACTCTAAAAACCAGGAAATCCATCCCAGCTGATTTCCATCTCTTCTTGCCCTAGGAATGCCTGGCTCCCCAGCAAGGGAGACTCGGCAGCAGGGTTTTCCTGAAGAGCAGTTCGTGCCTTCAAGATGTGCATTTCCAAATGACAAAAATTCAAAATATTAACACGAAAAAAAATGCTGTACATTCACCAGATGTTTAACAATATTCCAGAGAGTTCATTAACCAGACATGCTGCTTGCAACACGCCATCCTGGTAATTTTCTGCCTCGATCAAGCCTAGGGTTTTTTTGGCCAAGAGGAATGGAAAAGGTTGGGGTCAAAACCATTCCTGGGCAGAGGCAGGGACATTGAGTAAATGGGCTTTCCTCTTTTTGTTGATATTCCAAGAGCTGGACACATTTTACACAAAAGTGAACGTCAGGCCCTTCCTCCCCTCCCTGGGCTGTGCAGAGGACAAACACTCATTTGCTTCTCCATGAATGAACAGAGGCAAAAGCAACAGCAGTGGCAGAAGGGCACCGTGCCCAGGGAGCACGTGGGGAGGACGCACAGAGAGATGCCCAGCCCTGCAGAGTACCCCACTGCCACTCCACGCAGGGATCCCTGCTTTGCTCCATTCCTCTTGGGGCTGCCTCTCTGCTGACCCTACAGCAAGGGCTGGGCCAGCTCCATTGCCAGGGGACCGTTTCAGAAGCGGCTCCGGGCAGAGTTCTGCAACCCAAGGGGAAGCCACAGCTCACTCTTCCCCTGCATGGGAGGAAAAAGCACTCACCTGTCACAAAGAGCACCTGCACACCTTGGGGTTTTTTGCCTGGCATCGTCCTGCTGATCCTTCATTCCTCTGGGAAGAGTCAGAGGCAGCTCCAGGCACAAGCCTGAGCTATCAGACATGCTGACTCTGCTCCAGTTTGCAGGCACAACTGCTTTCAGACGCTCAACCCAGCGCCCAGCAGCAGACAGGATAGTGGAATAGAAAAAGGAATTCCTTTCCTTGGATAAAGCAGGCTCTTCACTGTGACTCAGTGCCCTGCTGGCTCATGGGGCCAGCACAGGGGCAGAGCACAGGCAGCAAATACCCAGATGGGAAAGGATGGAGGGATGGAGGGCAGAGGAGGGCTGAAAGTAGCCTGAGGGGTGGGGGAAAGTTCTAATTCAGCCTTTGTGGATTTTCTTTGGAATTTCAAGTCTTGCTGAGGGCACGATGAAAACGGCTGGTGTCCTGTCATCCCTGTTTGGTGCTGGATGGTTAAGGAGCAGTTCTCCTACAACAGGAGTGGGAGACAGAAGCCTGGCTGGGCATAATGCCTGGTCCAAGGTTTGGAAATCAAGTTCAAAGGCCACAGCAGGGAAACCTCCCAGGCACCTACAGCTGAGCCAACCCCCCCAGCTTCACACCACCAAGCCTTTGGACACAACACGGGAGGTGCTGTTCATGAGAACCATACCTGGTGAGATGCTGCCTTTGGAATTTCTCATTAATACAGTGGAAGGTTGTAAAAATTGAAAAGTGACATTATTGCTCCTTCATCACCCATGTCTTACTGCAGATGACAGAAGTGAGAAAGCTGAAGGTGTCATGTCACGGCTCGATCCCTTGCTCGGCTCACGGCCCTTTTCTGCTTCTTCAGCCTCAGAAACAGCTCTGAGTCCTCCACAAACCCTTTTTCCTGCATTTCTGAAACTCCAGGTTCGAAATCTTTTGGTTTAGGTGTAGCAGGGCCTGACAAACAGGGGGCAGAGATTGGCAAGTGTCTAAATATACACCCCAACAGGAAAAGAAGCATGGGGTGACTAAAAATAGTAGATGTGATTTCGATCACTGACAAGTGAGGAGAGAAATGCAATGCAAAGGGATGCAGTTTGGAGAGCAGTGCCATCCAAAATATGTCATCACTCTCTGGGATGTTGTTCAAGGGAGCAGCAGCCTGAGCTCTCAAGGTTTGATGCACTGACATAACTGCAGACACTGCCACAGCTTCCTCAAAGGATGCAGGCTCCAAACTGCAGAAACCCTCCTCAGAACAATCCAATTTACCTTGCTGTTCACTCATTTCTGGTAAAACAAAGGCCAATATGGACTATGGGAAAAGAAAAAAAACAACAGCTCAAGGTCTCTACCTCCAGCACATCAAGTCCCATACTCACAGCAAAACCAGTCACTGCTTTACAAAACACAAGGACCGGCAACAGTGGCTGACTTCAAGTGAAAAAACTGACTTCAGGTGGAAAAACCTCACAGATGACTGCTGGAAAACTGCAGTGCTGCCACAGGAGGTGGAAGCTGGAACAGACTGACGTCTCCTCTGATGTGATGGCTGAGCTTTGAGTGTCACCTCTCGTCACGCCCCACACCTGTACCGAGAGCCTGCTCTTTGTGCAGGTGAAGCGAAGCCCTCTCATCCCCCCAGGCCACTGCCAGCACACCTGGGCATTGGCTGGGCACTGCCTGTATTTCCTGCTGCCCCCCTGCTCCAGGAGAAGCTCGTGGGATAAACTGTGAGGTGAAGAAATCCAGAGCTGCCTCCCAAAGACATCCATGTCCATACTCAGGAATTGCAGCATGGGGGAGCTGGGTGGTGGAGAGCCCCCAGGGATGGCCCAGAGCCAGCTGGGGTGGCCAGGCAGGCTCTGGGCTGGGGCACCTGCCAAGCTCTGCAGAAGGGAGGTGAGAGGCCACACACAGGGAAAAAGGCAGACGAAGGATGACGAGAAGAGGGAGAGGAGCAGAGAGACAAAATATCACTGTATCCATCAAAAAAATATCCTGACATCCATCAAAGCACCCCTGACATCCCAAAGAAGGCTCCTGTGCCAGATGAACAAAAAATGAGTCCTGTGCTCAAGAGCAGGAGAGGAGAGGAAGGGAAATAAGGAGAATACCAGGTGGGCCCGTGGGGGAAGCTGCCTGAGCAACCACCCTGGCTGAGAGGTGGTCAGAGCTCTGCACCAGCAATGAAAGGCTTCTCAAGGAACCCACACGTGGGAGGAGAGGCATTTCTGATGCTCTAGGTCAGAAAAGGAAATGTGTGCATGCACAGAAAGAGAGGAACACACACACACACACACACACACACATATATATAAATATATAAATATATATATGGCACACAGTTTCCAAGGCAACCAAAGTCCCTGCTCACAGTCCTTGAGCAGTGCTTGCACTGGCCACCCGACAGCATTTCCACAGAGAACACAACTGATGACCTTTGGACTCAAAGATGTCTGGAAGCCAAAAAAAAAAAACACAAAAAAACCAACCCAAAAGCAAGCCTGTAATTAAGAGACTATCACAGCTGAAGGCAAAAGAGAAGTTGCAATAAATGAATCTAATCACACCTTTGAGTGACACCACAGCACGTGACTAGCAACAAAGGCACCTGCCTCAGGAGTCACTTCACAGCACTGGAAATCAGACTATCAGAAACAACCACTGGCTAATTAAAACCCCCAGCTTTGTTGCTATACGACAAAGACAGCAGGATGTTAAAAATGCAGCCTAGCATGTGGGAGCTCCTAAGCACTCAGTGATCATATTTTCCTTCTCCCTCATCAGCAAGAGAGATATAAATCCCCCTCTCTTCTCCTTTTTTCATCCCTTTCTGGAACTAAGGGGCTGTTTCTCCTCCCTCTTTGCACAAGGGTGAGGAATTAATTTTCATATTATTTTTTTTTTTATTTTGTTTTTTTTTGGCAGAGGCACAACAACTTCCAGCTGGAGTGATTCCAGCCTCCCTCTCCTTTTTCCCAGGAGTACAACCATTCAGAGCATTAGCAGAGCCAACAAAGCCCCTTGTAAAAACAAGGCTGTTCTTACCAGGCTCACAGCTGAAGCCCTGAGCATCGTGTTCAACAGAGAGGCAGGCAGAGAGAAAATAAACAGCTGTGACAAAGCAGAAAAAAAAAAAAAAGTCCCAACCTGGGCATTTAACAGCCTGACTGCCAAAAATACTGATTCTGATAAACACAGCCTGATGGGGAAACACAGCCTCACTGCAATGATTGGGGAAAACCAGTCCCAGCAGGTCCAACAGCACAGCCAAAAGGCTCTGGAGCACCGGGGCAGACCTCCCCTGGGAGAGGGAAGGAGTCAGCACTGCCACGTGGAGGCCATGGGTTTCAGGTTGTTTTACAAAAGGCTCCCCGAAGTGGGAGGTGGCATTAAAAGAAAGGGAATTCTCCCCAGGAGAAGGATGAAGGTTAAGCTTTGGCACTGGGTCTCAAAACCTCTCCAGAGTGGTGGAAGGCAAAAGGCAGCTGAAGCAAGAGCAAAGCAGAGCAGCTGCTCTGGGAATAGGGGAAGCTCTTAAACTGAGAGGCTGGCAAATTTAAAGAGAGCCCTGACTCAAAGGTAAAGACACTTGCAGGTGGGCAGACACCTGACTCCTTAAAAACCTCTCACAAATGCCAAAAATACTCCAGAACACTGCGAAACCGAGGTAAGGAAATGCCAGCAGCCTTCAGCTTGCTCTTAGTGTAACTGAGTCTGCCTTCCTTCACCTCCTGGGTGAAGGGAGGAGAAGCTGCAACCAAATCCAGTCTGGTTGCACAGCTTGGAAGAAGGAAGCCAGGAAGCTGAGTCCCCATGAAAGTGCTGAGCTGTCCCCTCTCTTCCCAGACTGCAGGTGTACAAGTGCTGCCACGTGAAACAAACCCACCCACCAACCCCTGCAAGTGGCCCTGGGCACAAGCCAAGAGAGACAGAGGCTGATTTTGCAAGAGGTGTGAAGGACTGGGTGCTGCAGCAGCACATTTGGGAGCAGCAGATGTGGCAGGGAAAAGACACGCAGAAAGGTTCCACGCGATGTCACCTGAAGATTTTCACCTCTAATGATGCCTTTGGATGCTAATGAAGCACCAGAGAGGAGCAGCAGCTGGGCCCAGGACTCACCCAGACACTGCCACTGGGCTCTGCTTCCCCCAGAGAGCTCCACGTCTGGAGAGCTTTTGGGAGGGCACAATTTAAAATCTCACAGCACCCACCTCGGAGCTTTCAGGCAGAGGTGGTCAAATTGGCCATTCTGGATTTCACCAAGAGCAAGCTGATCTGGCTGTGGCCAATGAAGACAGCACTGTCCCTCCTCACTCTTCCTCTAGATGTGACTGATTCCCAAAAAGCTGGAAGAAAGGACACAGCCATGCCCAAGATGCCCAGGAACACCAAAGGTCCTGCCTTCTGCTGGCTCTGCAGACAAGAGGGGCAATCACAGCCAGAAACCTGCACAGATCACTCTGAGCAGAGGGGGCAGAGTCCAGCACCTCCTGGAAGTCAAGTTCAATCATCTTGAAGGACCCAGACTGAAAATCAGGACTTGCACAGTGTCACACCATAAAATGAAGTCACTGCTCCCTCCTGGAGGGCGATTATCTCTTCTCCCAGCAACAGTACAGGAGAACTCTGACAGTCAATCCTACACTTGGAAATTCACCACAAAGAAAAGGTGTCTAGTTGAACAACAGCAAGAGAGAGGAGGCAAATTTACCCTTCTCTTTGTTGTTCAAACTGACTTCAAAGGTAGGGCATTGCACCAAGGAAGACAACTCTGAAAAGCAAGTGCAGAGAGACGAGTGGAAAAACCCAGCACGCTCATACTGTCCTCCCTCAAATGGTAACACAGCCATTAAAAAAAACCAAAAACACTCCTAGGTTCTCACATATCACTTGGGAAGTGAAAAAGCCTCTTCCATCTCCTGTAAACCTGGTAATGAGCAAACATTTGGTAGCATAAACCCAGGAGGAACTGTGGCGTGGCGCAAGAGGACACCTCATCCTCCATCCATCCCTCCAGACCTGGCTGCAGTGCATCTCTCTAGTCCTGGGTGCAGCTCCCTTCCTCTGGGCAGCCACACACAGCTGCCAGGCCACCCTCCCCAGCCAGCCAGAGAGCAGCAGGGAGCAGCACCAGGCAGGGTGAGGCAGCATCTGCTCATCCCTGCAGTGCCCAGCAGGCTCCCATCCTGCCATGGGACCTGCAGCACCCACACACACAGGGTGTGCAGCACAGCTTCTGTGCCATGCTTACTTCTGGTTCATTTGCACCCTTTGGAACTCCTCTTTTTAAAGGTATTTCTCAGTTTTATGTGTTTTGCCAAAAAAAACCAAAACAAACAAAAAAAAAAAACCCAAACACCAAAACCAAGTGGGTAAATGCAACAGGTCCTTGCCAGGTGAAGAGTTCCTCCATGCAAAGCTGGGCTGGCTCTGGCTCTCCCCCAGCTTTGGGAGAACACTCAGTTCTCAGTATCACACAGATATTTCCAGTTCCTTTGTCTCCAGCTCTTCAGTCTACATCTCTTTGGTGAAAGACAGCTACGTGTTTCAAAACTAGGTTGCATTTATAATGTTTCTGCTTGGAATATACATTCTCTGTCCTAATCCCTCTGCCAGTTTTAGCCAGATCCTTTGTCATGCTCAACTGGAATATCAAATATTCATGCTCAGAGTCCAGTAAGACACTGAAGTCTAGTATTTCACTAGAGCAGACCCTGCAAGGATCCAGAGACATTTTTTTTCCAGTTCAGACCTTTTCCTCTCCTTCCAAGGCATCCCCAAACCACAGAGAACCAAAACCAAATGAGAATGCTTCTCTCTAAGATGACAATTCCGTACAGGCCACAAAAGGAAGTCATCACTTCAGTCCACGTGGTTATAGGAGGGTTGGGCAAAGACTTCTTGTTGCAGGAGGCTGCTTCTTAAAATTAGGACCTACCATATTCAGCTGCCTAAGCCTGAACACGGTGAGAGCCCCTGCAGGTCCAAGCCTGGACTGCAGCCTGCAAACATGTCAATGAGCACAATCAATCCACACTGCTGCCAGTGAGTTCCCCCCCCCCACCGAATTTACAGCTAGCTTTGTGAAAAAGACTCTTTAGAAGACTTTTCCTCACATCCCCTTTCCTCACCATCTGTCTCCCACCTCACAACACTCTGCAAAGAAGTCGCTCACAAACCCCACGTTGCACTGGCCCAGTGCGCTGTGACTCTGCCTCCTGTGCCCAAAGAGCCACTGCTCCTCCACCTGCCCTGTGAGCTGGACTGCAGCTCTGGAGCATCACTGCTCAGCACCCTCAGAACCCCTGGGAGGGCCAGAAGTGGCACTGCTGCTTGTCCTGATAACCCTCCCGGGCAGACACAAAGCTCACCGTGCCCAGCTGAGCATCAGGAAAGGCAGCAGGGACACAGCAGCAGCCCCAGCAGCGAGGCACAGTGTGCCTGCTAAGAGCTCAGTGTGCCTGCTAAGAGCTCAGTGTGCCTGCTAAGAGCTCCACATCCACAGCACACCTGCTCCTCACTGGCGAGCTGTGCAGTGGCAGGCACAGGGAACAGAGCTGCCCGGGCAGCAGCAGGGCAGGCACCGTGCTCCCCATGGTTTCCAGGCTTTGCCCTGCCCTTTCTGCCAAACAGGGTGACCACGCTGGGTGTGGGAGATGTGGCAACAAGGAGGAGGCTGGGGCAGCTCAGCCAGGAGCCGCCAGGCAGAGGTCCTGAGGCGCAGCCACAAAGAGACCACATGGACACAGAAGGGTTGGACGGATCCAGTGCCGGGCAGCAAGCAGCTCCTTGTAGGAAACTTCTCCAGGAAGGGAGTGATCCAAAGACCACTGAGCCTTGTCAAGCCTTTGGGAATGTGGATGGGATGAAAGGCACAAAATCCAAGCCTGGTATTACTGCAACCAACCGAGAGCAGAGCATCAGTCGCACCCCGCAATGCCCCTCGCAGCCCCCGGGTGTTTCCAGCAGGCTCCCCAGCCCTGTGGATGTGGAGAGAGCTCTCCCAGCCCTGCCTGGCCCCTAAAGCCCTTCTCTCCCACCAGCCAGACCTGAGCAAAGCCTGCCCTGCCTGCTCTGCTCATCCTTCCACAGACACACAGGACTGCAGGAGCGGTCTCCTCTCCCAGGGGCAGCACAACGGGTTCCTGTGGCCACGCAGGGCTGCTCCCTGTGCCTGCACCCCGCCCTGTCCCCCTGCCTGGTGCCCCTGCTGCACCATCCCCGGCCCAGCCCTCGGCCACGGCAGCCAAAGCCCCCCTGGACAGGGAGCAGGGCTGACAGGCGCCTCTGCCCTCCAACGCTGTCATCTCACCAGGTGAGGCACAAGACTGTAATGAAAGCCCTTCTCCTGCGGCTCTGGAGCTGTCTGTGCCAAATACAGAGCTAGAATTAGAGGGGTGCACGAGGGATCGAGAAAACCCAACAAAACCCAATCCACATTTTGGGTGGAGAGCTCCAGCCATCAGTTTTCCTTGGTTCCTGTGGATTTCAACACCCGTCTCAGTCACGAGGAGCATCTTCCCCAGAGCAGTTAGAGACACAGCTTGTGTATTTATCTCCATTTCAGACTGCAAATACGGAGCTCAATTAAAACTCGCTGAACACTATTTTGCATCTAAAAAAAATATATTTTCCAATGAACACAACAGATTATTTTACTGGCTGCCTAACCTCAAATTGCCTTCAGGGCTGCTACATCCCCACAGCTTCTCCTGATGACAAGATTGTTTCTTCTACAAGCTCTTAGAATGTTGCAACAGTCTCGAAATTATGTGGATTTTTCTGAACGGGAGCTTAAATTGAGAATTCTTTCCGATTAAAACCAAGCTGTGCAGGGGAGAATACAAGGCTCAGCACATGCAAGCTTGCTGTCACGACTCCTCACCTACTACTTTTCAGGACACATTAGCATCACAGACATCTTCTTGCCTGCTACATCTTTGCATTCACCGAGCACCTGCCAAAATTCACAGGCTGCGGAAGCTGCCGCTGAATCATTTCCCAGCCCTGGCTCCTATCACTGGGATTGAAGTTATGAGATCAAAGAGGAAAGGAATGCAGAGCATCTTGTTTGCATGTCACCGATGCCATTTTGCTGCAGGGCAGCTAGAGAAAGACACACACAGACAGAAATTATTGGCAGAGGGAGAGGGAGCACGGCAAGAAAGCCTGGCTATGGAAAGGCCAACTCCAGGAGCTGGGTGGTTTGCAAAGCAGCACATCCCCTTGGTCCAGCAAAGCCCCAGCACAGCAGGGAATCAATCACAGATAGTCTGAAAAACATCATCAGGAAAAGGCCACCTGATGTCCGTGGGTGTGCTGCTGCCTGGACACCCTCAGGCTGCACAGACTGACTGTAACCCCCTCCTGCCCTTTTTTGGTGGGTTTTATGTTGATGTTCTTACATGTCTGTCTGCTGGAATCAAGAGCCTGTCGAAGAGTCTTTGTTTTAAATTCGTCTTTTTAAGTTCCTTTGTAGCTCACAAAGGTGGGCTTAGAAGAACACCACCATGCCTCCCAGGAGTCAGAGACAGGCCCAGGGCAACCTAAAAACTCCCAAAATTTATTAATTGCTACTTAAGCCAATTTCATACATCTGGCAGGACCTGAATCAGAGTAATTTTGATTCCTGGGATCTGGCAGGACTAATGACAAAAATAAGCTTCTGTTACTTATTACTTTTTAAACTCCTTTTCTCACAGTGCTCATGAGAAAGAGACTGATCGTGCCTGAACTCATGCAGGGTAAACAGAAGATCTGAGCTCCTGGCTGTGGAGAGCTGGTTTAATGGCAGGGCGAGCTGAAGTGCAGTGTGATAGTCAGCTGCCAGGGCTGGACACCAGGGGCAGAAGAAAACCAGCACCTCAGTCCGTACTTGGGAAATACACTCAGGAAAGCACCGAGAGCTCACAGCTGGCCACGCTTGCCCCAGGTGCTCTGCAGGGCTCCTCGGGGGGAGGTGAACAGACGCAATCGCGACAGGCTGAGCACACCCAGAGCCTGGCAGCACAGCCGAGAGCTGCGAGCACATCGCGTGTGATGGGCGAGGTCCTCGCAGGGTCTGCGACTCCCTGAACTGTCCAGAGCAGAGTTCCTGCGGCAGAGCAGCTCTCCAGGGCAGGCAATTCCCACTTGTTTGGGGAAGCACACGAGGAGGCGCACTCTGCACTGCTGCAGGAGGGAGCAGAGCCACAGCTCCCCCACGGCCTTTTGAGTCGGGGAGATATTGGGCTTCAATAAACCATGAGAACACATGCACAGCCTAGGGATTTATGAGAAACACAGAAAGGCCATTCAGCACTCCTCTGAAATGGAAGCTCTGTAACACAAGGCACACTCGATGCCGTGGGTCAGGCCCAGCTCAGGGCATCACCCTCACCCTGCACCGTGGGGTATTCACCCAGCAGCTCCACCCTCGCAGCAGGGCTGGCAAGTGGCGTTCTCCAGCACCGGAGAGTTCAGAAACACCCAAATCCTGCCAAACACAGCAGTGCCCGGTTCACTCTTTGTCCTCCAGAGGGGCACTGGCCGCACCACCGCTGGCATGTGCCCAGCACGCCCGACCGTGCCTGGCCGCGGCTCGCACGGTCCGGGAGGGACGCACACAGCTCTATCCCAGCCCCAACCCACGTTCTGCATCTGCTGTGGACGCTTCAGTGCCTTCGTTCCCCTCGTGCCTGAACGGATCCAAACATCTGCAGGCGTGAGCACTTGTTCCCCTCTCCTTCCTATCACCTGAAGCCGGCAGAGCAACTCCACATCGCCGAGTCAACTCCCATCTGCAAAGCATCTACGGAGCTCTGTGCTCTCAGCCCCTTGCTCCTCGTCTTGCTCCAGCACCATCTGTTTTCCTGCTCTTGCCTCTTCCCCACGCCAACCCTTCAGAGATGTCAGGGTTTGGAATCCACCCATGTGTGACCAACTCGAAATCACATTCCCGCAGGCTAAACCGCCTAAAGGGATGAGTTCTGCTGCCGCTGCGTGCGCTGGACATTTGCTCCCGTGCCCGGGGACGGCCGCTGGAGCCTGGGCGCCACCACCGTGCCCCATCCCCACCCCCCTTCTCTAAACTTCGGCTGCCCACGGCGCCCCCGAAGCCATCGGTAAAGCCGGACACTGTCGCCGGTGCCCGTCCGAAGCCGCAGCACATCGCACGCACCCCTCGGACC